>JAXGGT010023942.1:0-15418 GCA_035583425.1 Marsdenia floribunda
TTTATGTAAGTATTTAATACGAAAAATTTATATATTATATAAATAGTTATAAATAATTATATTAATATTCAAATGAACCTAAAAAAAAAAAAAAAAAAAAATTTCCCATAATATTCAAGATCTAGAATATGGGCCTTAGATGGGGATGTGGATAATGTACGTTCAGATCAGTCATCCTTGGATTTTAATTGGCGATTTTAATGAAACATTTTGTTTCCTCATGAGACAATGGAGAATTATTTGATCCCTAATTTCAAGCAAACAAGTAATTGATGAACTTTTCTCGATGGAAATTCCTTCAAAAGATATGCTGAATTTACTTGGTGGAATATTAGAAGATCAGGGATTGACTTAGCAATGGACCTGTGGTGAATTGCGACCGCATTTACACATTGAGACTTTGTCGGTGACATAAACGTCCTAAGCGTGTGGAGCCTTTTACTTGGTGGGGATGGTAGTGGTCGACCAGATGCATAATGCATTTCATGATCTTAATCAGTAAAGCTACTACTCATATCATATATCATTCTATGTCTGAAGTATCCTTCGCGCTGAAGAGAAAGACCGTCAGTTGAGTCGTGGCTTTACTATTAACATTAGTAAAAAAAATTACTTCAATGATGAAGTTAGTAATTATCAACCAGCGTTGCCAACATACATTTTAGTTGATAGTTAACAACAAATATCATCAACTAAAATATTAGATATTATCTTAGTATTCAACAACAAATATTATATACGAACAAAAAAAATTTAATTGGTCATTACCAACTAAAGCTTTTTGTTGTAAATAACCTACAAGCTTTCTCTTGTACATTACCAATAAAAACTTTTATTGGTATTTAACAACAAATATTACCAACAAAAATTTTCTATTGGAAATAACCAACAACATATCTCATTGGTAATTATTTACAAATAATAATAATAATAATAATTTTAATGAAACATTTTGTTTCCTCGTGAGACAATGGAGAATTTATTTGATGCGTAATTTCAAACAAGTAATTGATGAACTTTTCTCCAAGGAAATTCCTTCAAAAGGTGCTGAATTTACTTGGTGGAATATAATATTAGAAGATGAGGGAGTGACTTAACAAGGACAAAGCTAGACAATGTACCTGTGCTGAATTGTCGACCGTATTTTTACACATTGAGACTCTGTCGGTGACTACATCGGATCACATGGCGTTAATACTTCATTTGGATTGGATGTCATCGGATTTGTGATCGGGGAGGACTATACAATGGTCCCAATTTTCCACCTTAGCTCAACATCCATGTCACTTGCCTATGGATTTCCCCAACTAATAAATGGGGAATATTTTAGTGCTCCTTCTTTTTTTTTTTTTTTTTCTTTCATCACCTTAAAGAGATTTGAGATTGTTTTAATTAATTGTCAAATAAATATCATATTTATCAATAGTTTTTTAATTAATAATTTATAAGGATAATGTTGTGGTACAAACTCCATTTGTAGTACATTACATACAACTTTAAACCAATCCATAGATAAAAGATAAGTGTATTTATATAACTTACAATACTAGGTTAATAAGTTAATGGTTGATGTGGCATCTCCTATGCTTAACATCTCAATAAATTTATTGACTTGCTACTTAGTCAATAGGTTACTAATAAATTTTGACAACTTAAAATAATAATATAATATTATATTAGTAACTTTTACTTCTTTTTAGTAAATATAAAATTAAAAATGGTAAGTTTGAAACAATAAATGATAAGTTATTAAATTTCATCAAAAAAAAATTAAAATCTTACTATTTCTTTTGCAAGTTTTACCATTTTTTCACAAATTTTACTATTCTAAAATTTTTGTAACTTAACTTTTAGTAAGTTGAATAAAGATTATAATAACTTTTACGACAAAAATAGTAACTCCTAAAAATTACCAATTTTTATAACAATCTTATTATTTTTTAAGTAAATTTATTATTTATATGCTCAATTTATATGATAATAATAATAAAAAAATATATAGTAACTTTCATTGTAGAAATAGTAACTTTAGAAATTATCATTCTTTAATACATATTATCCATTTTTTTGCCATAATTTTACCATTTATATATATATATATATTTACAATTCCATATTTTAGAAATTTTAGTTTATATTGAATTAAAAAGTACACATAATATAATAACTTTTAATATAAAAATACTACTTTTCAAATAAAATTTTACTCTATACTACTTTTGATATATTAAGTTATTAGTGTATTATTTCTTTATAATTTTTTTAGAAAAAAAACAATTCCTTGATAATTCAACCACTTAACATATTACTTCTTTGTAATTATCCTTTTTCTTTTTGAAAGAAAATAAGTCATCATTTATTAAATTGTAGCCAGACAGTTTGTAAAGCAGACAATACAGATGAAGGAGAACCACCCCTCCAACATACATCCTGAATAAAGTGTTGTCCTATCTTAGCTAGTGAATGCGCCACACAATTAGCTAATCTAGGGACATGTTGAAAAAGGGTAAAGTGTCCCCATGACACCTGAACTTTTCCCAAATCCCAACTTTGCACTCCAACTTTTTTTCGTCCCAAACTTGCACTCCCACTTTTTTTTTTGTACCAAAACAATACTTCTGTTACATTTTTCTGTTAAATGAGAGATTCTGTTAAGTCATGTGCAGGTCACATGACTTTTTAAAGGGTAATTAGGTAAATGATGATTACTTAAAATTTTAATAGGTTTAATTATAATAATTATAAAAATATCGGGGCTATTGTTTAATTTCTTTTAGGGGTTAATTCCTCTTCTTCTTCTACCCAGTATTCCAGCCGCCGCAGCAGCCTCTGCTACAACCTCCATCATCGCGCACATTGAATATCATTTTCGGCTGAAGTATCTCTTGGTCGAGAATCCCCCTGCTTTTTTTTTTCTTTAATTTTTCATTCATCTTTTTTGCAAAAGTTTTTCGAAATCTTTGAAAACCCTTCTTTGAAATGCCCAGGTTGAATCTTCTTCCATCCTCAAATGTCACTTTCTCTAACCACAGCACTAACCACCAGACCCTCCCTAATGCCGTTTATTTCTTTGCAAAGAGCTAGCAAACCAGTTCAATTTGGGGACAAGTTTTCACCTTTTTTTAGAGTTAGCGAGGAGAAATTTGATTCATGATATGATTACTAAGCAGGCAACGAGATGTTGTCAGGTGTTCCAATTCTGGAGTAATGACACACTCAGAGACAGAAGATGAAGGGAAGGAAGATGACGGCGACGATTTTGAAGATGAGCTCAAGTCAACAGGGCTTACGGGTAGTGCACCACCGGTTAGGAGGCGATGGAGGAGGTATAGGAAACTATACCCTGGAGAGAAGAAGGGCATAACGAAAGAAATGAGGTTTGTCACAATGAAGCTACGTAAAAGTAGTAAACCCAAAAAGAGTAAGAGAAGTGGGGAAAGGTCTGACAGTGGTAAGGAATCAGAGAATGAGACTCTTGGGGAAAATGATAAAGCAGCATTAAAGCAAGAGAAAGTTGATAGTGGCGGCGGAAATGGAAATGGAGAGAGTTGGTAGTAGTCAGCGGCGGCGATGACGATGATGGTAGAAGTCAGCGGCGGCGCGGAGGCAATACTAGCAACAATCAGTGGTGGTAGCTGTAATGGTAGTGGGCGGCGGCAACGGGCTTGAAGAGATGAGGAAGAAAAGAAGATAGAAAACCCTAAAAAGAAATTGAATAATACCCTTCAATTTTTTACTTATTATAATTAAACCCTATTAAAATTTCAAAAGTTTGTTATTTACTAAAATGTCCTTAAAAATCATGTGACTTGCATATGATTTTAACAGAATTGGAAATTTAACAGAACTTTTGGACGGAAGTGCAAATTTGGGAGGAAAAAAAAATTGAAGTGCAAGTTTAGGACGAAAAAAAGTTTAGGTGCAAACACGGGAATCTGAAAAAGTTCAGGGGTCATAGGGACAGTTTACCCTGTTGAAAAATAAAAGAAACTGGAGGAAGATATGCATATCTTAAACAATGGATTACATTGCCCATTGGAGAAAGGCTTTGGTGGGAGCTATGCACCTCCTCAAATTTGTGTAAGCAATTAGATTCTACAATGACATGATGAAAACCAAGTTGTTTCACATCTTCAACAGCCTTCCACAAACTACAAGCTTCAGCGTGCTCCGTAGATGAGACCGGTCGTAGAGGACCTGCAGAAGAAAAAATGCAGCTGCCAAAATGATCCCGTAAAACCCATCCAAAACTTGCCCCGACCCTGATTAGAATGCGCTGCATCCACATTCAACTTATAAAAACCAAAGTTTGGAGCCTACCATTCCTTCTGGACAGTGGTCTTGTCTATTGTTGTGTGTTCCGTTTGTTGGTTATGGAAGGATTGTAGAAACCCTAACCCCAAATCAATGACAGCTTGAGGATGCATGTAGTGACCCTTGAAAATCAGCTCATTCCGTGCATACCAGATGGCCCATAAATCATACAAATCATCTCCAAATCAGTCTCCAAATTCTGCACTTCAGTGTGAAGTATGTGCAGCAACTCCAGCTATGACTATGCTCCACAAGTCTACAGCACCATATCAAACCCTAACAGATTCCAAACTTCTTTAGCAAAGGCACATTTGAAAAAAATATGAGTGTCCTCCTCCAATGCAAAAGTACAATGTAGACAAAAGCAGGAGACTTGGATGTTTCTTCTTAGTAATTTAGCATTACATGCCAAAGATTGAGAACATAATCTGCATAGAAAATGTTTGATTTTTGGCGGAATGGAAAGCTGCCATAGAAACTTCCAGTTGATGCTTGTTCTAGCTAAACTTTCAGGCAAGCTGCATTGTTCATAATCCTTCAAAGCCAACCTGTAGGTAGAAGAAACAGTGAAACGACCATGAGGAGTATAATGCCATAAAATTGTGTCCTCTCCTCCCTGCAGGCATATTGGAACTTGCTGAATTACCGCGACATCCCTAGTAGAAAACAATACAACCAATATATCTTCACGCCAAACACTTGTATGATGCAACTCAGCCACAAGCAAATTTTCATATAAAAAACTAGGTAGAGTAGTGGGTTTGAAAGCAGGAACTGTAGGCAGCCATTTGAAAGCATGAATGAGACTCCCATCCCCCACACACCAACGAATCCCTTTCAATAACAAATCTCTCCCAAAATGGAGAGATCGCCAAAGAAAAGAAGCCTGTCCACCTCTTTTAGCATGCATAAAATCACCATTGGCAAAATACTTGTGTTGAAAAACTTTTGTAACTAGGGCAGTGGGGTTTTGTAAAAATCTCCAGCCTTGCTTGGCAAGCATGGCTTGATTAAATAAATCCAGAAGCTTGAACCCTAAACCTCCATGTTCCTTTTGCCTTACAAAGTTGATTCCAAGATACCCAATTCACACCTTTACCATCAACATTCTTCCACCAAAAGGATCTTATAATCTTCTCCAATTCTTTGCACAAGCCCATGGGTAATTTATAGATATACATAGCATATGTAGGTATCGCCTGGAGGAAAGATTTGATAAGAATTTCCTTACCGGCCTTCGAAAGGAGCTTTTCTTTCCAACCATGAGTCTTTTTCCACATTCTATC
This sequence comes from Marsdenia floribunda, assembly GCA_035583425.1. Classification (NCBI taxonomy): domain Eukaryota; kingdom Viridiplantae; phylum Streptophyta; class Magnoliopsida; order Gentianales; family Apocynaceae; genus Marsdenia; species Marsdenia floribunda. The sequence goes on from JAXGGT010023942.1 coordinate 5,601, forward strand.
CTTGATGTAGCTAAAGATTTCCCTTTTTGATCTCCCAATCAAATAAGGCAAACCCAAATACTTTCCATCACCCTTACATGTTTGCATACCCAAACGATGCCACAAAAAACCCTCCTGTGATGTGGTATTGTTTTCAAAAAATAAACTGAGGATTTACTCATGTGTTGATCTTTTGACCATATACCATTTCATATGCTTTCAAGACATGTTGGAGGGCTGCCATGCTTCTAGGAGTTGCTTTAGAGAATAACAAACAATCATCAGCAAAGAACACATGAGATAAATATGTGGAGCATTTTTACCCATTTGAACACCCTGCCCGTCCTTTGCTCTCACAGCCTGGTTAATTAAAGCAGATAAGCCTTCAACACATAAAATAAATAGATAAGGAGATAGGGGATCACCTTGGCGAATACCCCTTGTTGGAGTGAAGTCAATGGACGAAATTCCATTTACCAAAATCCGAAAATGAACTGTGGACACACAGTTCATTAAGAATTGCACCATAGAATTTGGAAACCCCATTTTTTCCAACACCTAACGAAGATAACTCCATTCAACTCGATCATATATGCCTTTGTCGTATCAATTTTCAAAGCCATGGATCCTGGACTGGGTCTATCTTTACCACATTTGAGCCAATGAAATGCCTCAACAGCAATCATGATGTTATCTGTAATCAATCCGTTTTGTACAAAAGCACTCTGAGAGTCATCCACAAATTTATTTAAAACCAGCTTGAGCTTGTTGACTAGCACTTTGGAGATTAGTTTGTAGGTAACGTTACAAAGACTAATCGGTCTATATTCCACCAAAGAAGAAGGTGACTTTGTTTTAGGAATCAAAGTGATAAAAGTCTCATTCAAAGCTCCAATATTCTGACTCCCATTAAGACATTCCAAAACCATTTTTGTAATATTCTAGCCTACCACATCCCATTTTTTTTTTTTGATAAAACTATGCATGAAACCCATCCGGGCCTAGTGCCGTTGTGGGATGCATATCTTTTAAAGCCCTCTTTATCTTAGCTTCTATAAAAGGCCTAATCAAAGCTAGGGTTTCCTCCACATTCAATTTGGGAAAAACAGCATTTGCAAATACTATATCATAATCCCTATTCAAACTCTCACTAGCAAACAAATGAGAAAAGAAACGAACTGCTAACCTCTCAACAAATCCTCCGGCTTTGTGTAAAGTTGACCCCCCCATCTCTGAGACGGTCAATGGAATTCCTCCTATGTCTGTGATTTGCATGGTGATGAAAGTAGGCTATTTTTTTATCACCTTGATTGAGCCAGTTCGATCGCTATCTCTACTTCTAGTATCCATTCTCCACTTCCAGTAAGTCAAGTAACTCCCTTTGTGTCTGACAGAGAAGTTGAGTAGCACCTCTATTACCAGAATTGGCCTCGGTATCTTTCCTTGAAAGCTGGATCTTTTTTTTTTTATTTTTTTTTATTTTTTATATATCATCAAAATTTTGCCAATTCCATTGAAGTAACCGATGTTTAATCCCCTCCATGGCATATTGAATATCACTCGTGTTCCCTCTACTATCCATCATCCAGCCCGTTTGAATAATTTCTCGGCACTCGTCATGCTTGAACCACCAAGGCTCAACACGGGCAGGTTGCCGTTTCATGCTAAAGGTCACAGGTTGTGAGGATAAAAGCTCCTTGAGTAGAGCAATGTGGTCCGAAGTACTTAATATATCTATTAATATCTATAAAATTAAAATTTTTATTATATTCACACCATATAAGTTTTATTTTTAGTACTTAATATTTTAATTTTGATAAAAATTCAAGTAGTTAATAACTTTTATTCCTTAATTTCTTGAGACTCAATATTTAAAAATATTCTCGATAAAAAATATTTAAAAAAAAGTTTTGTATTTTTTTTTCTAGTTAGACTTATTCTATAAGTATAGGAATGCTATTAACATATATTGTTTGACCAATTTAAATTTTCAAACTTCAAAATAATATATTTTGTTTTCTTAATGAATCTATAAAATATATAAAACATAAAATAAGATTTTAATTTTTTTTTATGGAAAGATTAAAAAATTTAAGACAATAAGTATAATATTTATATTTATATTTATTTTCATTTGAATTCATTTAATCTTATTTAATATTTAATTAAAAAAAACTTATTTAATATTTTGAATATTAGCTTCATCTATAAAATATTGTTTAAAGTTAATATTTATATTCAAAATAGCACATTGCGTTCGTAATATTTAATAATTATAAGAAAGTCCAAATTATACATCACATTGGATCATATCTATCTTTTGTTTTTTTTTTTGAAAAAAGGTCCAAATTATTGGGTTTAGACTAAAGTAAATATCTCAAAATAGAAATTGAGTTCATAATTTCATAATTAAATTGGACTCAAAATATAGTGCTAGCATTTAATTTTAAATTACTAATTTTTTTAAGCCAAAAAATTAATAAAATTTTAAATTTTATTATATAATTTAATTTAAATTTGTAATATTAAATAGTTTAATTATTACTAATATAACGACGTACAGAATATCGTTAGTTATTGTTGTAAAACTCTTTCCACAATAGGGTCTCATTTTCTCATTTCTTTTCCATATTTCTTTAAAACGAGCTTAAAAATTGAGTCGTTGCTTTTATTTTCTTCATTGTTTCTCTTTTTCCTTTTTTCTCGATATAGGAAAGTTTAGTTCTAAAATTGCTCCAGTCTCCTCCAAACAAAATTAACCTAAAAGAAATATGAAATTTCAACCAAAAAAAAAAAAAATAAAAAAATCAATGATTTAAATTAATAAAATATTTATTAAGTGTAACATTTTTAATAAATGATTAATTCTTTTTAGATTTATTAATTATTTTATACTATACAATAAATATTTTAATTTTTTAATAGTTTTAGAATTAATATCATTATTTGTACTTTGGAATGCATGTTTTGAGAGATAATTTAAAAGGAATAATATTTTAATTTTTTCACCATTTTTTTTTTTTTTGTAATATAATTCTATTATAATTTTGTTATGAAAAATTATACTATAATTAAATAGTAATATGTGAATTTATTAATTTCTAAAATATTTTTATTTCTTTAAAAAATAAAATTTTTAAATGAAAGTATATCTTTATAAACTTTTATCATAAGCATACCTGATAATATAAAATATATATATATACATATACATGTATTAATATATTTAAATTTATAGTTTGTTTAGTGATTTTATTTTTTAGAAAAGTATTTTAAATAACAAAATAAAATATCTGATTTTCCATTATTTTATTTTGCGTTATAATTACTTAATTCAACACTCAAATTTTTAACGTATGTTTATAAGATTACATATATATATATATAGATAGTTTATCTCTTTTATAAAACTTATAAAACATAATTTGAAATTAATATGCAAAATATAAAATAAGTTTAAATGACTTAAAAAGAAAAGAAAACATGTAAATAAAAATTTTATTCATTGTATTAAAAAATTAGAATCTTTTCATAAGAATTAAAAACCTTATTTTATTAATATATATATTATATATAAATTTATTAAGAAAACACAGTATATTATTTTGCAGTTTGAAAATTTAAACTTTTATAGATATTAATTTTATAAATAACAGTTTAAAATTATGAATTTTTAAATATTTAAAACACTACCTCAAAAAAAAAAAAAAAAAAAAACTTAAAACACAAAATAAAATATGATAAGGATAATTATAAAGAAGTACTATGAAAAGTGTTAAATTATAAATGAAGTTTCTTTTGCCGAAAATAATTATAAAGAAATAATACAATAATAACTTAATATATCTTTGTTATTAATTATAATATACTGTAAGTAACTTTAAAATTTAAAAATTTATATTTAACCAATTTACTTTTAACATTTCAAATATTTTTAAATAAAAATACTATTATAGTTGATTTATATAATGAAAAAAAAGAAAATTATAATTTATATGACAATATATAAAAAAGATTTGTAAAATGATTTCAAATATCGTTTACACTTTTAATTATAAAATTCCCTGAAATTATTAAAAATTTTAAATTGTAGGACTAATATATATATATAAGTGACATTATTATTTTTATAATAAAAATTACTATAATATTTTTATTTTTTAATGCATTGTATAATTATTAAAATGTTTTATATAATAGTAAAATTATGAAAATATTGTTAAGATTTTCATATAAAATAGTAAAGAGTAAAATTTTAATCGAAAAGTGTTACTTTTATATTAAAAGTTACTATATTATTTGTACTTTTTACTTCAATATAAACTAAAATTACTAAAATATAGAATGGTAATATATTAAAACAAAATGGTAAGATTATGGCAAAAAATGGTAAATATATATTAAATAATTATAATTTCTAAAAGTTACCATTTCCACAATGAAAGTTACTATATTATTTTTATTTGTTACTACTATATAAATTGAACTTTTCCAAATGTATAAATAATAAGTTTATTTAGAAAATAGTAAGATTGCTATAAAAACTAGTAATTTTATAAATTAAACTTTTCAAAAGAATTTAAAAATTTATTCTACCAACAAAGGTTGAAGCAGTGTCTAAAAGAATTAAATTATGCTATATCACCATCAAGGAGACATTTGACTAATCAAATGCTTATTTTTGGTTACACATTACAAGAAAATTGAAGTTTTGCGATGGCCAATAATCCCTTGCTATTTGTGACGGCTTTGCGACTCGTTGACCAGCCTTCGATAATTTGCGACGGATTTGCGAGGGACCGTTAAAATCTATAAATTGCGACGGATTTGCGAGTGCCGGTTTACGATTGATTTGCGATGGAAAAAGAGCCCATGCAGATAGCGACGGATTTGCGAGCGATAGTTGAAATTCATAAATTGCGACGGATTTGCGAGCGCTACTTTGCGATGGATTTGCGATGGAAAAGTAACCCTCGCCGATAGCGACAAATTTGCGAGCGATTGTTAAAATCCATAAATTGCGACGAATTTACGTGCTCCATTCTGCGATTGATTTGCGATGGAAAAGTAGCCCTTGCAGATAGCGACGGATTTGCGAGTGCATTGATTTTTTTTTTTTAATTGCTTTTTTTTTTTTTTTTTCTAATTATTTTCTAACGATTTTATTTTTTTTTAATTAACGATTTGCGATGGATTTGGCCGTCGCAAAAACTGGTTTTTCTTGTAGTGACATCTTGGTCTATAAATAGTAGACCAAGAAGGATAAGGATAACATCTTAGAGATTGTAAAGCTTTGATATTAAAACAAATACATTTTGTGGTGTATATAGGTATAAATATATAATTATTTATGCCTGATTATTCATATAAATGACTCATTTACCCCTAAGAGGTGTTATATTGGGATTATCTAAATCCCACATTAGAAAACTAATAAACTATTTGGAGATTTGTCTTCTATATAAACAATTAATGTCTCCCCAAAAAGGCAAGTGCATTTAATCCCTTTGCTTTGGAGTTTGACTTTATCATGGACAGACTACTAACTTAAGCATCGAAGCTTCTTTGAGGGATAAACCCTTTTCCCCTATCTTTTGTAGGTACTTTACCAAAGGGTCTTTTACAAAGACCATTCGGCCAGATCATATTTGGGAAACAGGACCTTTCGGCTACATCATATTGGCGCCCACCGTTTCTGGTATCTAAACAACTCACTTCTTCTTCAACTATGACTACTTGCTGTCGTCCTACTCCCCCTTCTACCAACCCTTCTGGGCACCACCCATTCGGACCTAGTCAAATGCGCCCGAAAGCTACTCATTGTCATGTTAGCCCTCATCCAACTGACCTCATCCCTCTGCCAGTTCCACGTTCGAAGGATCAACCTTTGCAGTTTGCTTCTTACGGTCCTTCTCGCTGTCATGCTCATGCTAAATTACCAACTCAACCATCACTAGCTGATGAAAGTGTAGGCACTAACACTTTCTGTGAACAGATAGGCCTTCCACCTACCCGTGACAAGCGTTCACAAGCTGATTATGACTTTATGTTTGCTCATTTGAACGAATTCAAGGACTTCCTCCGCCAGAAATGTTCAGATTTTGAGGCCACTTCCAAGTTCTAAGAAGAAGCCGGTTCTACAACTCAAGGTGTTGACGATATTCCAACTCCCCACACCAAATATCCTCAGCAGCCTGCACCGCCAGCTTCCATCTACAATGTTGTTCCTCCTCCTCCTGTTCACACTATCCCTGCTACGATCCTCCTCCAGCTCCAGCAAAGCCTGCTCCACCACCTCCAACATCGGCTTGTTTTGACTCCCCAACACTGAAACAAATTTCAACAAATACCACTAGTACCCCTGTAGTTCCTACTCCGAAAGCTGATGCTAATATTAAGGAATTGTATGCTTAGATGCAGCTCATCTTGCCTAAGTTCCAACAGTCGAAAATTCAATGGAATATCTTCGAATCCAATCCTTTGAAGCCAAAGTATCGTTATGTTCCATTCCCAGACAAATTCAAGATGCCTCATTTCGAGAAATACAATGGCTCCACTGACTCGGAAGTTCACATCAAGCATTTTACCACTCTCATGGTCATGCAAGCAACTAATGATATGGTCCTTTGTCGTTGTTTTCCTACCACCCTGTCCAGTCAAGCTCTTGATTAGTTTGGCACTCTCCTAGTCGGATCCCTAACATATTTTGCTCAACTTGGTAAGCAATTTTTGCAACATTTCGTAGGTAGCTGTACACAGAAAAGCCGTGCATTCATCTTCATAACATCCGACAGAGGAAAGACGAAACATTGGCTGCATATCAGAAACGTTTCAATCAGGAAACACATCATATCTACAATTGTACAGAGGCTACATACATTGAAACCTTCATCAATGGCCTCCGTCCTGGCTGTTATTCTTCCAAGCTTAACACATTACAGCCGCAAACCCTCCAAGATCTCTTTGCCAAAGTGTGTAAGTGGATTCGGGCAGAAGAGTTGGAACGTTCTAAGATGGAACTCAGACAATGGAAAAAGAAGAAGCCTTGAAACCAAATCATCCCATCAATCGCCGCAACAAGACAAGAACAATGCTACTGGTTCTGGTTCTGATTCTGTTTCTTACCAACCTCCTCAGGATCATGGTCTTCAGCCGCATCCTCAGAAAGCCCCCTAGCAGACTCAACCTTCTTCGCAACCTTCGACTCATCAGGATGCTCAGCCTCAGCAAGATAGTTCCACTCCATCTTCCAGACAACACTCTCAGCATTACCGGAACAACAATAACAACAGATGGTTCAACAACAATAATCAGAATAATAACAATTCTAGACCACAAAGGTCTGGTCAATTCCGCAATCCCAACTTCACTCCACTGAACGCTCCTCAATCTCTCATTTTGCAAAAAGTAGAAAGTCTAGGTATCCTTCGGCCATCGAGACCTATGTTGCCGAATTTCGAATGCCGAAATCGAGATCTCTATTACCACTTTCACAAGGATACGGGCCACACAACAGACAAATGTTACTCTTTAAAGTGGGAATTGGAATCGGCAATCAAGCGTGGTTCTTTGACTGAGTATCTGCAACAACCATTGACACCAGCTCCAGAACAACCTCCAGCTCAACCTGATTCGACTCCGAGAGTTATCCATGTCATAGTTGGTGGCATGCCTTGCCTTGCAACATCTTCCAACAAGCGGCAGAAGGTATCTGACTCTTCTTTTCATCTTAATGATGACATACCTTTGGTAGTGACTTTGCAGGTCGGATCTTTCCTTGTTAAACGCATCTTAGTTGACACTGGTAGTTCCGCTAACATTCTTTACTATCAAGTCTTCCAACAAATGTAGGTTCCCTCCTCTGCTCTCACAACCAACAAAATCCCACTCATTAGTTTTTCCGAAACCACAACTTATAGTATGGGTACAATTAATTTGAATGTGGAATAGGGTCCTAAATCTGACATCCGGTAGCAAAGTCTCACTTTCTTAGTGGTGGATTGCCCCGCTACTTATAATATTATCGTTAGACGTCCAGCCTTAAATGCAATGAAAGCCCAAGTGTCCACTTTCACCAATGAGCTGATCGTCCCATCTTCCCCAGGTCCTTGGTCTATTAAAGGTGATATTCAAACTGCCCAAACTTGTTATCAAGCTTCTCTAATTCCCCCTCCAGTGTCAGAAACACTTCCAGTGACCGAAAGGTGCAACTCAGTACTTCTCTTCCCACAAGACTTAAATTTCAAATCCTTGATTTGATTGCACAATTCGAACATGTCTTTGCTTGGTCATCAACTGACTTAGGTTCAGTTCCTCGATCGGTCATTTTCGGAACATCGTCTGGGCATTCCACCGGATGCAAAACCAATTGTTCAGAAACGTCGAATCCAATCTCCGTCCAAACAAGAAGTATTGAAAAAAGAAATTCAAGACCTTTTATCAGCTGGTATCATTCGTAGAGTCCAATTTCCCGGTGGTTAGCTAATCCGGTAATTGTGCTAAAACCAGGTGGAAAATGGCGAGTTTGCATTGACTTTACCTCAGTTAATAAAGCCATTCCAAAAAAAACCTTTTCCACTTCCACGAATTGACCAGTTGGTGGATGCAAATCTCGGATATGCTTTACTTTCCTTCTTGGATGCTCATAAAGATATTATCAGCTACAAATGGCCATCGAAGATGAGAAAAAAAAAATCTTTCGTCACTCTAGATAGACTCTATTGTTATACACGAATGCCTTTTGGCCTCAAAAATGCCGGAGCTGATTTTGGAGATGCAATCAACCGAATGTTTCAGCCCCAACTAGGCCAAAACATTGAAGCTTACATTGATGATATTTTGGTCAAATCAAAAATACAATACAAATTGATATTTTGGACGATTTGGCCGAAACATTTTCCACCTTCGAATGCCATGGCCTTAAATTAAATCTGGCCAAGTGTTCTTTCGGTGTTCAAGCGGACAAATTCCTTGGTTTCATGATATCTCGAAGAGGTATCAAAGCCAACCCATCCAAGATTGAAGCTATTCAAAAGCTTCAATCTCCCCGCACCATCAAGGATGCTTTACGCCTTAGTGGCCGAATAGCTGCTTTGGGCCGATTCCTCTCAAAGCTTGGGGAAATATCCCTTCCTTTTTATCAGCTTCTTCAAAATCCTAAACATTTCAATTGGAGTCCCAAATGTGAAAGTGCTTTTCAACACATGAAAACACAATTAGTTTCTCTTCCGTTGCTGGTTCCCCCCCAGCCGGAAGAAGACTTACATATATACATTTCAATTTCTTCCACGGCGGTTAGTTCTGTTTTGTGTGCCTTTTGGGGTTCAAGCATGAAACCTATGTATTATATTAGTCATGTTCTCCAAGAGGTCGAGTCTTGATATTCTACTTTGGAGAAACATATCTTTGTCCTCATCGTGACAACCTGGAAATTGAAGCCATATTTTTTGGCACATAAAATAATAATGCATACTGACGCTCCCATTCAGAAATTAATTCATAAACCGGATATTAGTGGCCGAATGATGCATTGGGCACTTGAACTTTGGAGTCTGACATCACATACACAAACCAAAAGATAATAAACGCTCATGCACTTTTAGATTTCATAATTGAATGTACTATTTCTTCTGATAAATTGGTCCCTATTCCTAACACTTGAATTCCTCTATTGCAGGATTGTTGGACTATGAATGTAGATGGCTGATGCTAAGATTGCAAGTATACAATCTATCAAATTAATAAAATATCGATCCCACAAGGACTGTTGTTTAACTGCTAAAATATCTTTCTTTATATTCAACTTAGACCAAAAATAATATCTTTGGATTAAATTATCT
>JAXGGT010023951.1:0-15417 GCA_035583425.1 Marsdenia floribunda
CATCATGTTAAAGACTTGATAGACACACTAAAATAAAAGAAAAATACGGAAATAGAAACACTAAACAAACTTAAAACAATGTAAAATCTAGATAGATGCACTAAACAAAAAATAAAATAAAAACAACAGTTAAACACACTAACATGACATAACAACTAAGTAGACACCAAACTAAAACTAGCACTAAGAATATCAAGATGTTCCTCCCCCCACACTTAAATTTTACATTGTCCTCAATGTAATGAGCAAGAAATTAGAGATTATAGGACAAAGAAAACAAGAGAGGGGAAAAGAGACAGCCTAGTGGGATCAAATGTAGGTGGCAGACTGAGGTGGAGCTCCTCCACCGTGTGCTCTTGGGAACCTTCATAAAAGTGCTAGAGCCTCTGTCCATTAACTGTGAAACGCGTGCTCGTGATCTCACTCATGATCTCAATTGTGAAGACGTCAAAACCCTTGGATACCAAAATTCAGCCCGATCGGAGAACAAAAATCTTATGAACAGTACTCCGAACAGTGTTTTTCAAACCAAAATTGCCAAATTATGCACTGAATAAAAGAGAATTAGATAGCAGTCAATTAATGAATTCCTATTTTAATTATAATGACTATTGGCTTCCCCGGCAACGGCGCCAAAATCTTGGTAAAGCGTAAATTCGCAATTATCGTCAAATCGACCAAGATTGATTTCAAAACTAGAAAGCAGTACAGTGCTCACCATGACATTTCCCAAGGAAGCCTTAATCGTTAAATCAATCTAAGAATCAATAAAGTAGAAAAAAGGGGGTTTTATGTTTAATGAAATTTAAGAACAAAATAATTAAACTGAATGAATTCAAATGGAAATAATAATGAGAAAGTGTAATCACCCTGGGGTTGATGCTCCAATTTAATTCTTCCTTCTTTTTTCTAATATTTCTTAATTGATAATTCCAATCTGGTCCCTTGATTGAATACTAATTTAGAAGCTGCCATTACAAAATCTTGTAATGCCCCGATGATTTCTCGAAAATATTTCTCAATAGTCGCGATGAACAGTAACCGACGTGAACATTGTCGGCATGAATAGTATCGTCTCTCTTCTCTGATTTTCGAACTCACACCCTAACAATGGGCATAGCCCGCGTCCCTTTTCAAATCTATTCTCCTCCTTTTTTTGGACTTTACGGGCCCCTTCAATTTAGGTTGTCTCTCTTGCATATTGGGGTTCATAAAACTATAACATGACATTCGTCAGGTCATTTGGATTTGGGCCTGAAATAGAATAAAAATATAATTAAAAACTCAACAATTTAATATTAATCTTATTAAAGCATAATACTCCCAATAACAAATAAAAGACCTATGAATGGTTGAGAGACATATTAAATACTAAGTATTAAAGGTCCAAAATGTATAAATCTACATGTTATCAACCGTTGTATTTGGTTTGGAAAATACGGGGGTCGTGGTGCTCAAATATGATGGTTTTATAAGTGTCGTCTTAGGTTAAGCAAATACGACGCCTTATTTGAGCGAATATGGCAGCTATAAAGCATGATTTTTGCTCAAAATACGAGTTTATGACTTCGATTAATATTCATATGATATCGGATTAACTTCAAATTTTACAGATTTTACTTTTAATATATTTATAATAAATCTAACATTTGATTAAATGTTTGATTTTTGTAAAATAAAAAATGTGTATATTTCGATATGAAAATTATGAAAGTAGATGGATGATCGATGAAATAGTATCAGATTGGCTTCAAATTTTACAGATTTTATTTTTAATATATTTGTAATAAATCTAACGGTTGGATTATATGTTCAATTTTTATAAAATAAAAAAATGCATATATTTCGATATTAAAATTACAAAGGTTGATGGATGATACATGAAATAGTATTAGATTGGCTTCAAATTTTGTAGGTCTAGTTTTGCTTATATGTTTAACAAATCTAACGATAAGATTAAAATTTTGATTTTTGTAAAATAAATAAATGTGTAAATTTGGGTATTAAATATAAAAATATAAATGGATGATGCAAGAAATAATATCCGATTAAAATAAAATTTTGTCAATATGAATAATTTATATATATGGTTATATGCAAAGGTCTGATTAATTATTTAATATATATAAGATGTTCCTTATATAAATACAAATAGATATATATACATCGTAACTTTCATTAATGAAATGATTAAATTCTATCGATTATTACTGTCAAATTAGATATATAATGATTATTACATTATGTATATGCTTAAAAATAATTTATAAAGTAAAATATACCATAACCCTAAACTTTAAACAAGAATTTTTTATATTGGACTAAAAAATGATGGCCCGGCCCAACAAGAAATAGCAACTTGACCGCTATTTTAGGCCCAAATTTTTTTTTTTTTTCAAAAAAAGGTGGCAGCCCAAATCTTTTTTTTTTAACTTTGGGTCAAAAAGGATGGCCTGGTCGAACCAAAAACGGCAGTAGAGCGGTTTTTGGCCCATTTTTTTTAATTTTTTTAAAAAGGCGGCCCATTTCATTTGTTTTTCAAATTTTGGGTCAAAAACGACGGCCCAATTGGAACCTTCGTTTTTTGTGTCAAAAATTTTCACACTACTCTCCCTTTATTTTTCACATTACATGCTAGCTCATTTCCTTCTAATTTTGAACCTACTACTGAAAACAAGGCACCAATGGTCTCTCTCTCTCTCTCTGCCTTCTGAAATCTTGTGAGTTTTTTATATGTAAAGGGTGCTACTGTAGGATAACACCGCAATATTGGTCCAGATTGATGAGGCGAAAGTGATGGCATTCAACCCTGTGGTGCATATTTCGCAAATAGAAACGAGTAAAAACGAAAGGTTTTTAAATTCTTTTCACATTTTTTTTGGGTTGGGGCGAGGGGTGAATTCTAGAACTCGAGTTTTGTATTTGTGGGTTTCTCTATAATAAGGGGGCGGGGGAATGGGGCATAGATTCTTCATCTGCCGGTGAAAGTAGACTCGTCGGAGAGGTCGACTGCTATACTGATCCGGCGTTGGGCACTGGCAGTGGGGGTTTCGATGGAAGAAGGAGTGGTCAGAGGAGGGAAGCACAGAGAAGAAGAGCGAACTTTGATTTTAGCGAGTGGGGAATTAGGGTTCTTGTCTGAGATTTTACTATTTTTGGTTTTGAAAGAGAATTAGATAAAGTAAAGTTTATACGATTTATTAGAAAAAAGAAAGGAAAACAAAGTTTTCTTCTCTACCTTATTATTTTCCTGTGTTTTTACAGTTTCTTGCCATCATGGTTCGCAGTCGCGGTATCGGTGGCGGTATCGGAGGTCACTGATCCATATCGGTATCAGTGACTCGGTCGCGTATCGGGCGATACGTAAATTTTTATATATTATATTTAAAAAAGTATAATTTTTTATTTTATAAATAGAAAAAATAAATTTATAAATAATAGAATAATTTTAATATAAAATAAATAATGACAATTATCTATTTTTATAAAAATAAATATGTATATTTTTTAAAATATCCATTTCTCTTCTTTCGGTCCCCTCCCCTTTCCATGGACCCGCCCCTCCCCTTTACTTTTGTTGTGGAATCCCACCCACGTCTCTCTTTCTATGCCCCTTCTCTTTTCTTCTATCTTAAAAAGAGTCAAAGTCTAAGGAGGAGGAAAAGATAGAGAACCCACAGAAAGTAGTTTGGTTCTTTTCAAAGACTATAGCAAGAGGGAGAACAAAAGATGGGTGAGAAAGAAGCAGCTGATGATGGTTTGCTGTTGAGTTTGAGCTTGAGTTTTGGAGAAATTCAGAACAATCCCCCACCTCCTCCTGCTCGTCCTCCTCCGCCTCCTCCGTCTCCGTAGTCGCTGCCGCCACCACCACCGACACCAACTTTCCCATTCAACAATCTCATGTGATCTCCTGCTACGGGTGATTTGCAACAGCAACACCAGAACCAACAGTTATTTTTCAAGTCTGCATCTTTGTTTCTTGTTGATCCGTTCCAACCTTCATCATCTGCTGGTAACTAAGAAGCATTGTGAAGGAAAAATCTTTGCATCCAATAACAAGAGAGGCAAAATTAATTAGTAACTCGGCTGATATAAACTGAGTTATGTTGTATCATTCCGAGTTGGGCTAAGTTAGGCCGAGTCAAGAGTGATATGATATTGAATCTAAGTTTTGGTGACTCAATGTCTCGGTAGGCCTTGAGATGGAGTCAACTCGCCCGAGTCACGCGTGACTCGCCCGAGTCTTTGAACCATGCTTGCCATGGGATATTGTTGAGGCAACTCCAACTATAGAGATGCACTAGAGAAATCCATTCTTGTCTTTCTGATGGCTCTGCTACCGATGTATGTGTTTGTTTTCTTGTTGATTCTCTTTACTTAGTTTGACTCTTGAATATGAAAAAGGTTAATGGGGGTTGTTTGTTATTGGAAATTTTCTTGTATATTTTTTAGGTGGACTTGACAGGAGGATACTGTGATGCAGGGGAGAGGAGAATGTGAAATTCAAATTTCCAATGGCATTTACAACCAACCATGGTGTCAGGGAGCACACTTGAACACTACAAGGTCTATTATCCATTGGGCTACGGATTACCAGCTCAAGTGTGCCACTGCCACTCCAAGTAAGCTTTACGTCGAGGTTGGAGTTCCCAATGACGATCACAGGTGTTTGGAAAGACTAGAGGATATGGACACTTCCAAGATAGTTTATTCAGTCTCCCCTAGTAATCTTGGCTCTGATGTCGCTGGAGAAATTGTTGCTGCTCTAGCAGTTGCTTCCTCGATTTTTTGAAGAGCCGATCCTATTTACTCCAGAGTGTTACTCAGAACTTCTAAGAAAGTTATGCAGTTTGCCATTCAATATAGAGGTTCATACAGTGATTCTCTTAGCTCTGCTGTTTGTCCATTCTACTGCTCATATTCCCGTTACAAGGTACTTTACTTTCTCTTTCTTTTGTCTGTAATACCTCAATTTAATGTTGTAATTACATAAATTTTTGTATTTTCTTTCTTTGTAATAAATTAAAAATTATCAAATATTGTAAATTTTAACTCTTCAACAAAATAATTTTGTGACAGGATAAGTTATTATGGGGTGCTGCTTGGCTTTTGAGAGCTATGAATGATTTCTATTACTACAATTTCCTACATGTATGAGTTAGTAATTGTCATCTGTGGTCCCACTCGTCCTAACATACTTCATTTTTGCCACTATTTTTCAATTGGGTTTCAGTGCACACGTATATGCAGCAGGCGTAGCATCGAAGCAGCATTGCCATTTCTGAATTGAAGGTTGAGAAGTTGGTTTATCCAGAGTGTTTGTGTAGGTGATAAGATTTGAATTTGGATAATAAATTGTTTCTTATGTGATATTCTCTCTTGTTGATGAGTTGATTCTCTCGAGTACATGAAACTTTTTCTGAATGACATTTAGTTTTGTCACGCTCAATTTGATTCTCAGTATTTTGTTTTTCTTTAATTGGATTATAATTTTGTGCACATAATGTGATTTAGAACTATTTCCATAAAATAGGTTCTATTTTTTAATATTTATCAACAATTTGTCATAACATTATCATTTAAAGTTTTATTAATTATTATAGTTTTAATGAATTAATTTTGTTATAAATAATCTTTTAATTTATGAATATTAATTTAATTTTTTTTAATTTTAATTTTAAAATTGTTCTATTTTTAACAAAAATTTAAAAAAAAAAAAACAAAAGCAAAAATAATGATTCGAACATTCTTTTGCATTAAATTGTATTTTTCAATTTTAATATTAAAATATTTAAAATTTAAAATTATTTTAATTAAAAAATAATTTTGAGCAAAAATATTGGTTAATAAATGTTGTTTTTGATTTAAAAATTCTTAAAAATCATAATTAAATTTTAAATTTTAAATTTTTGAAAAAAAAAAAATGTATCAAAAATGACGGTTACAAACCGTCGTATTTGCTCAAAATTGTAAACTTGTTTAAAAAAAATTTTAAAAATAAAAAATGAGCAGAAACGATAGCTAGGTGGCCGCCGTTTCTGACCACCAGAAACGGTGGCTCCCACAGTCGTCGTATTTGACCATTTTTTATTCTTTTTTTTAAAAAATTAATTTTTTACGACATTTTGGTCAACCGTGGTTTCCAAGTGTCCTATTTGAGCAAAAGCAACGGTTTTGTAGCTACCATTTATAATAAATGACATACTTTTAAACAACGGTCAAAACACTGCAGTGGAATCGCCGTAATAGGCAAATACGACGGCCAAGGAGCTAGAAACAGTGACTCCCTATCCATCATGTTCACCTTGGATTTCTGTAGTGTTTGTCCTGATCGCATGGCTTCATTAGAAGTTGGTTCTTGTCTGGGTAATGTTGACGAACTAGTAGCTTTGATGTTGTCATATTGAGGTTTCTTGGATTGCTTCTCAGCTTCTTTATGCTTCAAAAACTCATGAAGTTTAGTCATATGTGAAAGCATGAATTCTAGATTTTAACCCTAGTCCATAATATGATGAAATTCTTCATCAATATCATCTTCGGACTGTCCCCGAGTATGCTTTCTTGGATTTGAGATGGAGGATTATTGGCCGAAATATCCTTTGGATTTCGTTCCAACAATAGTTGATGATCTAGTTCACTAATGGCCAGAGGATCTATTAAAGTTAAAGCAAAGTTTGCTGTAAAAACCAAAGTGGATGCACAAACAACTATTCTTGTCTTCATACCTCACAAACGATGGGTGCAATTTGATTTTGCTAAAAAGAAATCAGATAAAAATATCCAAATTGTATGGAAAAAGTTGTTTTATTGAATGGGAAAATAGGTCCCACAGGAAAAAGGGCATGACTTTAGAGTATATTGGATATATCATAGATTAAACAAAGCTTCGAAAGTCGTTCATATTGGAAAGTCACCTCGCAAACACCATAGTTAGGTGCTTCCACTGTAACACCACATAATAAAGGTTTTGATATTGAGAAAGAAATTTTCATATGAAAAAATTCTTATGGGTATCCCTGAATTCATGAATCTAAATTTGATGCCAGCTATCAAAAGGATCTGCAATCTTTTGTCCCACCTCTGAATTTACACATTCTTGGGGCTATCCCCTTGCGTGAATAAAATTTATAACCTTCCATAGACTTGTATCTGAAACCACTAGTTCTCCTATCTAGGATTTTATGGCCTACATAAATTTGTTAGAACTCGAAGACCGTTGAAGAGTACCTACTTAAATGCAGTTCATTGTTCAAACAATATTTGAAACAATTCTATTGGGCCTTAATTTTGTTGGGTCTAAAGTGAGGTGAATGTGATACTTCGTCTCACCTCATAAGTTTATATAGATATGTCATGAAATATAAGCATGGGTATATATACTCATTGTCAACTTGGGATATGCAGTTTTGGGGAAGTGAGAACGGTGCCAAGTAGTTGACCTAGGTGTCTGGCCCATAGTTGCTACATGGGTTCAGGTTTGACAATTGGTATCAAAGCGGGTAGACAATCAGGACTATAAGAGCTAAGTGCTACAATATGTGTGAGGGAGCCACCTCTAGCGTCCCCAAATGTCCATTATTCATCTTGGACTTAGATAAATTTTTTTGGGCCCTAGCAGAGACGCTTGGCCTTAAGTGGGATTGAATGTGATGCCTTGGCATATATCATAAGTTTATATGAATATATGATGGAATATAAGTATGGACCTAGGTATTCATTGTCAACTCATGATATTCCTTTTGATACACAAAGATGGTGCAAAACAGTTGATCATGGATGCCGCCAAACCCATAATCATGGCGCGATCTCGTGGTTCCAATTTGTGACAGTTGTTACATAGGTTAATGAGCTTGAAATGATTGTTTTGCCATCTTGTACTCATAACTGTACACAAATATTGAACCATCACCACTAGATTTGTCCAAAATCTACTGACTAGAGACTTCCAGCATTCAACGGTCCCTTGTATGATGTCTAATTTGATTAATGGAATAGGAGGAGAATTCACTGGATTGAGACTCAATGAATGGAGGCGTTTTAAGAGATCTCCTCATTTTGATAGCACACTAAAGCCATGCATGCAAAGCTAAAAAGCCCTAAGAAGTGATTGAGAACCCAAGAGAGGGACTTCTATTTTGAAGTGAAGTTATTTCAACATTTAATATTCATAATTTAAATATTTTGAGTATTTTAGAAATAAATTATCTAATATTTCAAATTAAAATATTTTGAACTATATCTCATGTAAAAAAAAAACTATTGAATATTAGTTAATCAGATAAGAAAAAAAAATTAATTTTACCGAAAATGCCCTCAGAGTAATAATTTGAATAGTCTAGAAACAAATTTGTTTGATATTTGAAATTGAATTATTTTCATCTATACATAGGTTAAATAGGTTAATGAGCTTGAAATGATTGTTTTGCCATGTTGTACTCATAACTGTACACAAATATTGAACCATCACCACTAGATTTGTCCAAAATCTACTGACTAGAGACTTCCATCATTCATAGGTTGTGACAGTTGTTACATAGGTTAATGAGCTTGAAATGATTGTTTCGCCATGTTGTACTCATAACTGTACATAAATATTGAACCATCACCACTAGATTTGTCCAAAATCTACTGACTAGAGACTTCCAGCATTCAACAGTCCCTTGTATGATGTCTAATTTGATTAATGGAATAGGAGGAGAATTCACTGGATTGAGACTCAATGAACGGAGGCGTTTTACAAGATCTCCTCATTTTGATAGCACACTAAGGCCATGCATGCAAAGCTAAAAAGCCCTAAGTGATTGAGAACTCAAGAGAGGGACTTATAGTTTGAAGTGAAGTTATTTCAACATTTAATATTCATAATTTAAATATTTTGAGTATTTTAGAAATAAATTATCTAATATTTCAAATTAAAATATTTTGAACTATATCTCATCTAAAAAAAGCTATTGAATATTAGTTAATCAGATAAGGAAAAAAATTAATTTTACCCAAAATGCCCTTAGAGTAATAATTTGAATAGTCTAGAAACAAATTTGTTTGATATTTGAAATTGAATTATTTTCGTCTATACAGTTGTTCTTATGCAAAAAAATTATAATATATCACAAAATATTTTGGGGATTATTCTTTTTATACATATATCCTAAACTATGTTTATTAAAAATATTTTCAATTTGATTAAGGATATGTTTGCAGGTAATTTTGAATATAAAATAAATATGTTAGAAATCATTTATATCCTGAATTTAATATTTTTATTATTTTGAAAGTGATTGTTTGATACTTGAAATAAAATTATCTTGAGCTATAGAAAGTAATATTTGATATAATAAGATGTTTTGGGACATTTTGGTCATTCAAAATTAACGTCAATTAAATTTGAAATTTTTTTTTTTTTTTTTTGCTTAGTACATGAGCTGTCCTGAATGGGTATAAATATAGGCGACACCTTTAAGTCATATCCACAATTATACTAATCCTAGTTCGAGCCCGGTAGGTCCCATTCAAGAGGTAAGCTCTAACCCCAAATTATTAAATGACTACATACGTGAGTGCAGTTTCAAATTCGCTAACTTACTTAAGTCAATAAAGTACCTTACAAACTCACATGCACCTTAAGGTTTGAAAATAATTGAATAAATGTATTGCGAACTATTGGGACTAATTGATGTATCTTCCATGGAATACATTTTCTACCACAATTAAATGAATCTATTAGCATGCACAACAAGCCACATAATAAAAATGAAATGGTCATTTCCTAAAGCGTATATTGTTAGGGACTAAATTCATTAGTGATGACACATTATCTTTGCGTTTAATTATCTCCCAACATATCAAATGAAATGAAATAAATTGTTTATTATTCAAGTTCTAAAGTATAAGTCTAATTGAATTTTATGGTTCTCATATTATTATTACACAAAATTATAAGTTCTCTGTAATAATTATGCGAAATGAAATCAATCATTCCATTGATTTTAAATTTACATGAAATGAATTGATTTTATTTGACTTGTAGAACATAAATGCAATTGAATAGTCAACCCCTTAAAGTATTTTATATTCGAATTAAATTTTATAATTTTGACAATATTATTAAATGTTCTATACAATATAAGTTTTTTCTTTTATTAGCTATACGAAGTGATATTTTATTCTTTTTTGTAAAGTTTAGAAAAATTTATTCACCTATTTTTAATTTTATTCAAACTTAAAAAGAAAACTTTCTACTTACTGAGTCACTCCTTGCTCTTCTAATCATTTAGAGATGAAACATTGATGAGTATGAGAATAAGTTTTAGGAGGATAATTGCTGGGAATATGTCTATAGTTGAATGAGTTAGTAAGTTATGTTTATTTTATCATATTCATGTATTTTATAAATTGATTTATTGGATGTAGTTGGATGATTTTGTTTTTCTGTGAATGTTAAGATTAATTTGATTATATTATTTTTGGTAAAACAAAAATATTTTATCTCATATTTTTCTTAAATAGATATGCGAGACTTGGCATCCTTGTGCAACTAGAGGATGTTGCCATCTTATGTCTTGAACTTTAAGCTTTAGTCCTTGAACTAAGTCTAAATTCAGAGGATGACAATAATTTTGTATTTTTTTATGTGTTTTGGGAAATTACACATAACTTATTATTTTGTAACTTTAGAGAACTAGTTATCAGTATATCCGTTTGTCATTTGGTAAACAAATATTCATGTATTTTTGTATGTCAGCTCATTAACTCCTTATTTGTTACAGTAGAATTGGCCAGAATATCAATTTTGGGCATTTAATATGATATATTGAGCCTACATAGTTGTATTAACATTCATGTTTTTCCATGTACGAGATCTATATCTTATTCAAGTTTATATGAAAAATATTTATTGATAATTTGTTAGAGAAGTTTATTACTGCTTATTAAGCGTTTGTTTGTTCATTTAATTTAATTGTTTTGTTAGTTAGTATGTTTGATTGAATTATTATTTTTTTTTTTTGGATAAGAACTCTGAAGAGTTATATAACCACTTTCGTTAAGAACTTATTTGCAATTGCTTTATTTATTTTCCATCTTATAGATATGGTTTTTTCAATTGTTATTTTCAAGGCATTATAAGTTAAGTTCTTTTGATTTTTTTTTTCCTTTTTGTTTATTTAGCATTCATGTTAAGGTCTTCTTTTATTGCTAGTATGTTTCATTGGATTTTGCATCTTGCATGTTCAGTTGTACCTTATTGCTCGTGACATGTTTATGCCGATCATAATTTCATCGAAACAGGCAAAGAATGCCTCTAAAAGTCATATCTTAGCATTAACAGTAGCTTTTAAGGAAACCCTGTCAAAGTTTACTATACTCCTTTTCATTGTTGTGGTTTCCTACTTCGGAAGGTTGTAGTTTCAGTTTATCATAATTAGCTATTCCTCAACTATCATTGACTCCCTCTACACTCCACATACCAAAGAAAGCATAAGAAGTGGAAGAAGAAGTAGCCAAAGATCAAAACCATAGTTAGAATCAATATCTACTAGTCTTATAAATTAAACATCACATATTTACATTACATTCCAATGATAAAAGAAAATAAGTCTTTTTAAGTTTTCAACCAAGTAACTTAAAGGAAATAAAAGTAACTGGTTCGCATATTTTAAACTTAAGGAAATCAAGTCTTCATAGGTTAATAATAATAATAATAATAAAGCAATAAACGAAGAACAAAAAGAGCAAAAACAAACTTTTATTGCACATTATCCTAATCTAAGCATACTTGTGAAGAATATCTTGTCCCATTCTCCAGCAGCAGTTATTCAACTGCATCTATTCCACCTTCAACAACTTTTATTGCCTCATAATCCAAGTAATAAGGAATGTTATTAGCAAGAAAAGAAGAGCTTGCTAGTGCTAGCTCTGAAGGTTTTAAGACCTCAACTTTTATTTGAGATTTGTATCCACTATTGAGTTTCTTAAAGTGAGTTTTGATTGATGGGTTGTAATTAGTTTGCTACTGTGATCATGAATATTTTTCAGTATGCTCAGAGGAGAATGAAACTAAACAACACCAATAAGCAAAGTTAGGGGGTTTAGGCCTATCATCCAACAATAAAACAACGCAAGTTCACCTCCCAAGAAGTATGAAGCATCTAAATCTCAATGCTTTGAACTAAATACCATTCAAAATATCACATCACGAGAAGGTTAATTCTATGGTAGATCACTAATGCAGCCTTGGACCAGGCTACAATTCTAAAATTCAACATATATTATTATGACATGTGTCCAACCCTTATAAAATTAAAATAAAATGAACTGTAAAACAACAAATATTAACTTTTGGGTAGACAAGATATGTTGAATAAGTTTTTAAAGTCTATTCCCCAAAGCAAACTTATTCTTACATGTCCTAAATCAGTCCTATGTCAATTATATATATTAAAATATATTTTTTTAACATATATATATATAATACTAAACGGATCTCAATGTTACATTTCTTGCCTAACTTTATTGGGAGTCTCAATCTCCTTAAGCTATTAGTTCTCAGACAAAATGTTATTTAAAAAAGAAGATACGTGTCCATAACTTTGGATACTATGTAGCTGTAAACATATTTTCGTCTAGAATCATATATTTCAATCCATGATAGGAAATATTGAAATACACGCATTGAACAAATGAAAGAAATGTAGGAAACATTTTTTTTAACATACACATAAGCTCAATTTAGAAACAAAAGAAGAGGTTATTTCCCAACACCAAACAAATACAAATACCCACAGGAAAAAGAATTTATCATCAATAACAACAATGATTAATATGAATGGCAAAAAAAAAAAGACTTTTTTTTGGCTACCAAATGAAAGTAAAAACAAAAAGGTCATTTACAAAAATGAAAGTACTAAAAAAAATGATTGAAATGCATACTATATCACAGTTTACAAATGCTAAAAGAGCACAAAATAATAATTAGATTTAACTCATCTCAACGGACGAAAACAAAAAATAATTTGAACTTGTTTTCCTGGCCTACAAGAATTAAACGCCTCATCAGACTTGCGCCTCATTAGATAAACTTAACTAAAACCAGGGGAAGCCCACTGGCAGGCCGTAAAGCATATACTCAAATATCTCAAGGAAACGAGAGATTATATGCTTGTGTAACATGCTGATGATTTAGCTTCTACCAGTTACACAAACTCAGACTTCCAAGAAGATAAAAGATGAAAGAAAAATCCATTAGTGGATATGTCTTCACTTTGTTTGGAGGAGCCACTTCATGGAGAAGCATCAAGCAATCTCATATTACTGAATCCACCTCGAAAGTTGTGTACATTGTTGCTTCAGAGGCTTCTAAAGAAGTAGTGTGGCTCCAAAAGTTCCTCACAAAACTTGGAGTAGTACCACACATAGAAAGGCTTGTCACTATTTATTGTGACAATTCTAGGGGAACCTCAAAACCATAGGAAGGGCAAGCACATAGAGAGGAAGTATCACTTTATTTGGGAGTTCATCAGAAACGGGAGATAGTAGTTCATTAGATTTCCTCAGTCAACAATCCGGCAGATCCCTTTAGCAAGCCTTTGACATAGAAAGTGATTTGAAGGCACTTATATGTCGTGGGAGTAGGCACGTACTTGTGGACTTTCTTAGTCTTTATAGTACAAGTGGGAGATTGTTAGAATGTATGCCCTCAAAGACTATGTATTCTGAATGATTATATTGCAATAAAATAATTATTTATTCAAGTAAGTTTGCTCCTTATATTATTGCGCATTTAAAGGTTCACGTATGACAAGTAATGGTCTAAGTGTTGGGTCATTCTTCATAGTGAGGTATAGACCATAGGTACTTGTACGTTGTACAAATAAAATTATGTTATTAGTCGTTTGATGGAACTGGATGTGTCATCAAGATAAGAATACTATGTCATAATTTCGAAATGAGGAATGGTTTTCCTTATATCAGTGAGTAGTTCATTTACGTCATAGGCATAGGCGTATTTGGAATATGTAGAACTGGACCTGTAGTAGTTGTCTCTCTCAAAGTACTCTGACTATAGAGACTAGACTATTACTGCTACAACGTGAACAGATACTCTCATACTTGAG
Organism: Marsdenia floribunda; assembly: GCA_035583425.1. Taxonomy (NCBI): domain Eukaryota; kingdom Viridiplantae; phylum Streptophyta; class Magnoliopsida; order Gentianales; family Apocynaceae; genus Marsdenia; species Marsdenia floribunda. The sequence continues at coordinate 14,112 of JAXGGT010023951.1, forward strand.
TATAAGTTGGTGATCTGGTGAAGTTAGACTTTTACACTTTGATATATGTTGGGTGAGATTTCTTTTGTGTGATCAATATCCTTGTATGTTGGGCGTACTACTTTAGTTAGTTAAGACGGACTCATACAAAATAGTTTCTATGCCTCACTTAGTGAGGATTAATCACTCGCTTGTGATTGTCCAGGATAATCTAAATAATCAGGGGCCAAGGAATGTGACTTTAGAATTTGTGCTTTTGGGTAGCTCCCAATGTTCAACAAGTATATTTGAGTGAGTCATGGACTATTGGACTAGAAATATAAGGATTGTAGATATCTTTGAGATGGATGTTAGTAAATTTATCCTGTCTCATTGATGGGTGTTACATAGAGAGAGACTATGTTGTGGGTCAAAGACTATACTTTAGCAGTATTATTCTTGGGGTCAATATTTCCATATGGTGATGAATGGAAATATTTAAAATGACAAAATACATCTATTTGATAGCAAGGGTATTTTGGTCATTTTGGTAGCCATGATTAATAGGTTACCTTTGTGTTGATTAAACACAATATGGGCTTATTAGATAATTAATTATAAGAGAAACTAAATTTATTTTAAGAGACTATTCAATTAATTATTTGGGTTAGAATAAATTAATTAATTGTGCTGATATATGTATATATATATATATATATATATTAAGAGTCCAATTAGAATTAATTAATTAGTCTTGGGTATTTTATAAGACTCAAAAAAGATAATTAATTAATTAACAGATTTGGACTAGTCTTGGCAGATTTTTTGAGCATAAAACCTAGCCCATTTAAGACTAGGAAATTTCGGCTATTAGGACTTTGTCAAGTCCTTGTGTCACGCCCCAAAACCGGGACATGGCACGACTGTACCCTCGAGGTTTCCCCCAAGAGCACAAGGTCTCTATCCAAACTCAAAACGCAAACAACAATCCCAAATAGGAAAACAATAAATCAAAATCCTTTAAATAAAATCCAACAGAAACTCCAAGAGAATTACTACAATCTTCCAATAAACCAAAATGAAATTAGGATACAACCCCAAGCTTAATTAAAACTAACAAATCCAAAAGCAAATAAAAGTCTAGATAATCCAAAACAATAAACGAGAGTCAAGCTTCAACTACTCTCTTCCTCATCACTAGAATCTGCAAAAGAGTAATAAAAAGAGGGAAAGGGGTGAGTTAGAAGCTTAGTGAATAAAAAGAATACTTATTTCCTTGTTTTCAAAATATCAGAAAATCATTAAAGAAGAGGAATAATTTCAAAATATCAAAAGAGAATTATTCCAA
>JAXGGT010023972.1:0-15405 GCA_035583425.1 Marsdenia floribunda
TGTATTTGATGCACAAAAGCCCATCTGACTTAATTAGATCACTTTAATTGGGCTTATTAATTATGATAGCTACTAAAAACACAATTAACACATGAGCCCACATGATTTATTAAAATAAATCTAACAGTATATACATATATCATTCATTTCATATATACATATATATATATATATGATATATATAAACCAAATTTTATATAAAATAAACAAATCAATTTACAATAGATTGAAGAATGAAAACCTCAAAACTTTAGAACTTCATTTCATTCCGTTAATGATGACGGCAGAGGTTGTTTGAGGAGCTTCAGTGATTACCATTTTTTTTTTTTTTTTTGTTTTTTATGTGAGATTAAACTAATGGGTTTAGGTTTTATAACAAAATGGAATAATTTTAAGCTAAATTTATGGTTAATTATAGGTGAAAGTAGAGAAGAAATAAGGGAGAAAGGAGAGAGAGAGAGAAAAAAAAAAAACTGAACAAGAATAGCAATAGCATCGGAATGAAGAACAAGTAGGATGACCAAAAAGAGAAGCCCTGATCGTTGTTTTTGGTGTTTTTTAAATAAATAAATAAATAATAAATAGGTTTACAGTATTTTAAGGTTTAAGGTTTAGAGTTTAGGGTATATTTCACTATATAAATGCATTTTAAACACATGGACATTGTAATAATTATTATATATATAACTTGATAGTAATAATCGAAAAAATTATATCATTTCATATATATATAAGTATATTAATCAATGTAAATTATAATGTATGTGTCTATATTTATTATATAAAGAACATCTTATTATATAAATTAAATAATTAATCCAACCGTTGAATATAACTATAGATTTAAATTATTCATACTGATAAAATTTTAACTAAATCCAATATTATTGCATATATTATTCATCTATATTTGTAATCTTAATACTGAAATATTCAATTTTTTTTTTTTATTTTAGAAAAATCCAAAATTTAATCAAACAATTAAATTTATTAGAAATATAATAAAAAATAAACCTACAAAATTTGAAGCCAATTCGATATTATATTAAGGTTCATTGAAGTGATAAACAATTGTTCTAAGCAAAAACCACACTTCATAGCTGCCATATTTGCTCAAACAAATGTTGTATTTGCCTAACCAATACGACACTTATAAAACCATCGTACTGAATACGATGGTTATCAAAACCATTGTTTTAAATCCATACATTTTTCAAAAATATTACTAAAAATGACACTTTAAGGGAAAACCGTCCTTTTAAGTGCACAAAAAATGACGGCCAAGGAGTCACTATTTTTGGTAAGTCTTGTATCTACCAACTTTTTTTGTAGTGTATCTAAATTTTTAAATCTATCCACAAAATTTTCTTTCTACCACATTATTGGGAAGACTAGGCATGACATCTTCTAATTCACATGTCCAATAAATCAAAGATTTTTTAAGAAACATTTAGGATACATTGACAAAAAAGTATGGAGGTAATGATGCTAGAATAAAGAAATATGTGGTTCAAAAATAGTAGCAATTTCATATATGGTAAATGGCAAACAATGCTTGGATCAAGTTCATGATTAAGAAAATCAAGTCGTAGACGTGCTGAACAAGGTATGATAAAATGTACGAAATCCCCAAGCAAATGTGCTACTCAAAGTATTCACATCATCCTAAAGTGATTACAAAAATCATTTAATATGATCCTTCAAAAGATTAGTCTTTAAGAAAAATGAAGAAAAAGATAATGATGAGGAAGATAATTTTGGTTTTTGACATTAGTGAGTCTTATAATGCTTCTAACCTGCACAAAGTTTACGGGAGATTTTTATCTCCGGTACACTCTCTGACGATCAAATTAGTTTCTTGATCAGATTTACAATTAAGAGAGTGTATAATAGAGATAATTGAAATAACATGGTGATGAAGAAGGTCTTGCTCTTTTTAGGTTTTCATGTAAAGAGATAATTGATCTTTCCTAGATAAAGTAACATACCTCCTTATGAGCTTTGATTTAGGTTATATAAGCAATAGTTGATACCATTTTGAGATTTGTATTTTTCCATATTTGTGCCAATTGTCAATTATCTTAGACAATTGCATGTTTGCCACTTGTATCCTCTAATGGACTTCAAAATAGAAAATTATTCCACCAAATAATCCATTATTTAAGTCACTTTACTTATAATTTGAGACACGTGGGCCTAAGCTTTGACTACAGCATTCTGGATTGTGGCAAAGTGGAGGTCCCAAAGTGCATCCTTATTGCTATCCAAAGTCCATAACTTAGTCAAACTTTTATTAACTTGGGATTAGTTGTTTAGTGGTTCCTTACATCAGAAACCGGATGAAGCTCCATCGCTGATGTGGAAAACGTCATCATGAAAATTTCTAAAAGCCTTTTATATATATCTCTTATATATTTTGAAAAGCTGCAATTCCTTTTGGTTGTACAGCGATGCCATCAATTCATCTCTTCAAATTTCTTCTCTCTCTTCCTCGATCGGATATATAATTATATATTTTCCTTCTCCAAGGTATTTCTTTCCTTTAAATACCCATCTTTTTCTTCATTTCTTATTTTCGCCAATTTTACCGTTTGAGCTCTTTCTACAACTTTTAACCTTTGCAATTTTTCATCTTCTTTCTAGATATGTGCTGATTAAAAGCTTTAGCCTTACTTCCAATCCAAAGGTATAGTTCTTGTTGCCATTTTTCGAGAAATTTTATTTCTCTGTAAATTCGTTTCTTTCTTTACTCTATTTTTTTTTTTTTTTTTTTTTACTTTTTTTCTTTCTCTTGAAAAAATGGGTGTTAAACATACAAGCAAGAAAGTGAATAGGGCTTTGAGCATCCCTGGGTTAATCCTTTATGAGTTACATTCTGATTGCTAGAAAATTTGTAAAGGCATGCAAAGTCAAGTAAAATAGGTGAGTGAGAGATGGACCATAGAAATTGTCGAAATGGACTGTAGGAAATTAGTTCTAGATCCTAAGACGATATCTATTAGTCTCTCAAATGATTGACTATTTTGAAGAGGAGCGGATTCATGAATATCTTCAAGATTTTTGGTTTTATGATTATTTTTCCCTTTGTTGACATTGAGCCTCCCTTATTCAAAATTTAGACTCTGACATGGTTGGTTCTAATGAAATTCCTCTTAATGAGAATTATAAGATTGAATTTGTCGAAGTAGGTGAAGTTGAATCTATTAGAGCCGATCTCAGAATAGGGGCAAATTAGTGAGGGTTCAAGGAATGAAGAGTGAAGCTCTTCAGAGTTTGTGGACGAAGTAGGAGACTCCTCAGTTTTTGCTAAAGAAGATGTCTCTATTTCAGTCAAAGTCCAAGATCCTACTTCGAAGTCAGTTATTGAAGTTACAATTGCTAAATCCAATACTCCCGAGGTGACTATAGTCAAATCAAGTGTACTTGTAGTAACTGCTATTGGATTATATACTTCATATCTAAAAAGGACCAAACTTTTAGATTTATCAAAAAGGCTTCACAAAAAATCCAAATCAAAATATGAATCTTGTGGCGTCTTTGCCTTGTCACATAATATGATGGACTCTTCTAAGTTAGTTGCACTTCGTATAGGAAATAATATTGATGAGACAAAGTATAGAACCTGGTTGTATCCATCAGTAGTTTCCATGTCTACCAAGCATATTCCTATTCCTCTTTCCCACTTTGATGTAGTTCTTTATTTCCCTTTAGATCCATCTTTTGTAGATTTCATTATTTTCATCCGAGCTTAACCTACTCACGTAAATACAAATGTCGATTGATGTATAATGTCCTTAATCGTTCTTTGTAGAGACTTGGGCTCGAAATCTCTGAGAATATCATTTGATATTATTTTACTTTCTTCGTATGACTGATCATACTTTTTCCACATGACCCTACACAAATGTAGTTTCTCTTTTTGATTCCATTCCCAATAAAGTTGATTGGAGAGAGAAATAGGTGCTTGTTGAATCAATATTTAGTTTTCCTTTCCCCCCCTTTGACCAATTCACATTGCAAATGGGATCCCCTTTGTTCTAATCCAAAATTTTCTGATTCAGATAAGAAATTTATAAAGATAGTTGAGGAAAACTTACGCAAGGATCCCTTGAAGCAAACCAAATTTTATTCTATGAGAGACCTTTTAAGCAAAGAAAGCTTGAAATAGTGTGGCATAGGGAATTGTGAGGAAAGGAAAAAAGAATTGGGCCTTGTGGAAGATGTTGAATATAATATGTGGATACTCTATCCTAGGAGAGTTTTTTCAAATGAATGCCTAAATTGCAAAGATGAGACCTCATTGGGTTGTTAAACTGCAGTTGGTAGAAAGTTATCTTTTGCACTTCACTTTTAATGTATTCGCCTTTTTTCTTTATGTTAATCTTTTGATTTGTCTTTCTTTTTCTCTCTGTAGGAATGAGTTTTGCAAGACTTCAAGAGATTCGGGAGAAGCAAGAGGCTGAAAGAATTAGCAAGTTGGGAAGGACTCCCATAAATCCTCCTGTTCCTTTCTCCATGATAACATATAGATTTATACATTTTGGACCCTATATGCTTAGTATTTAATTCATCTCTCTACCATTCTTAGGACTTTTATTTGTTATTTGGATTATTATACTTTAATGATATGATATTAAATTGTTGGGTTTTTAATTATATTTTTATTCTATTTCAGGCTCAAGTCCAAATGACCTGGCGGACCTCATGTTATTGTTTTATGAAGTCCAATATGCAAGAGAGGTGGCCTAGATTGAAGGGGCCCGTGAAGTCTAAGAAAGAAAAGAGAGAAAACCCTAAGGAGATTAGTGAGAGGCAGATTAAAAAGAAGAAAATCAGATTAGACAGGGGGTTCGAAAATTAGAGATAAGAGAGGTGAGACTTCAAAAATTCCAAAGAGAGATTTTTGGGAAATCATGGAGGCATTACAAGATTTTGTAATGGTAGCTTAAACACCTTGTAATCGGTCTAGGGGAAGATGCTTCCAGGGCAATTCAGAGTTCCAGAACATCATTTATTTCGGGTTGTATTATGATTTTCATATTTGATTGTGTTTGTTTATGAGATTGAATAATTATTCATTGGGTCGAAATTTTGAGATTGAACTTAGTTTTGTTGGTCATTGTTAACTAAACTTTCATGATTATCTCTATCTAATTACTTTTAAATCTGGACTTTTTATGGATTCATGGATTACCTTGATGTTCACGGGTCTTAGATTAAGCATGAGTTGATGGATTAGACGATTGTCTAGGAAACCTATTAATGTTTAATCGAATTCTAATAGGTTGTTAGTAGGTGATCGGATCTGATTTGGGATTCTAAATTAGAATTCAATCAAGGGATTAGAATTTCAATTGTTTGCATTCGAATTCATTTAGTTTAATTGCTTTTGAACTTTTTGTTAAACATTAAAAGCCCCTTTTTAACTTTAACTCAGATCAGTGGTTTCTTAATTTGATTTAAATCATTAGGGCTTCCTTGGGAGATGACCTGGTGAGCACTATATTGCTTTTTAGTTTAAATTAATCTTGGTCGGTTTGACGACAACCGCGAATTTAATTCTTACCATCAAAGATATAAATGATAAGGAAAAGGAAAAAGAGAAGGGAAATGAGAACAAAAAGTAGCTCGAGGTCTTAGAGAAGAATGATAAGAGGAACAAGGGTTCCAAGACTTCTGAAAGCTCCAAGTCTTCAATTTCGGAGCTTCCTCCCATAGAAAATCGTCATAGGAAATGATCACGCGAAGAGGAGGACTCCGAGGCTTCCAAGAAGAAGAAGGATAATGAATTAGTCAACATTCTTGGCAGTCCCAAATGAAGTCACACTACTTCAAAGAAACAGGATGTGCCTGATCCTGTTGTTTTCAAAGAAATTCCTTCTCAGGCAAGCTCATTGAGCAGAGGTCCTTCTTGGCTCCAAAAGGATTTTCAATATCTAGTAAGCATTAGGGACTACTAAAATCTTGATAATAAGGTTTTCAGATTTCTCTAGCTCTTGATGGTCTTCATTTGAGCAAACCTCATAATGCAGTACATTTAGGCAAGATCCCATTGCATCGAGGCGCTAATTCTCATTTCTTCAGAGTTATTAGGAAACAAAATGTTGAGGAGTCTTGGAACCGAAGTGGAGCCCTTGTTTCTCAAGTAAAGAAGTTATTCTCTTTCGTATTTTATTTCGTAATAATTTTGAGAAGTTTTTAACTTGGTTACTTCAATTTTCAGCTTTCTTCTTATCTTTTACGTGTAAGTTCAATCGATGCTTTTGCAGAGTCTACCATCACTTTTGCCATCACTTTAGAGAAAAAATGTGAGCAATTGAAGTCTCAAGCTTTGGAGTGGGAGAAGAAATCTAATGATAAGTAAAGGGAGGTAAGTCTGCTTTTCAATGCTAGGAACAAATTGGCAGCTAAGTTTGATGCAGAGAAGGTATCTCATTTGAAGGATGAAACTGAGATGGATCTTTTAAAAACTAGACTTGTTGCCTTCAAGCATCTAACAAGGAGTTGAAGAAGCAAATTGCAAATTAATTGACTCCAAGAATGCTGCCAAAATTCAAGCTCATTTGAGTTTGTGGAGTATATTCAAAAAGTAATATAGATGATATGGTCCTTCCCAATTTGGAGTAAGCTTAGTGGCCGCCATTACTAGACCAGTTACTTCAATCTCTCAGAGAACTCAATCTCCTATTTGCAAAGGATGTCTTCGCACATTCTTGTCATGGCTCATCTTTGTTTGTTGTTTATATAATTCAAGTCGAAGTCTGGCCAATTTTCCCTTTTCATTTAATAAATTGAGATCAATTGTTCTTGAATTTTGATTTTTCTCTATGTCATAACATGCTACTCGGTATGTGGGCAGAGCGAGTTCTGTTGGTGCTACTACTTCAGAGCTATATACTAGAGAGTAAAGAGTCTTTAAGGTAGGCCCCTAGTCGAAGTTCCATAATATGGAGTTCAATTATCAATCCATTTATTTGATTTTCCTTCGAGATTCTTTTTTATAACCTCCAAAACTAATTTATTTGCAACTTTGAGAAAATTGAGTTCCATGATTAGTAACTACAGCTTGGGGAACTCGAAATCAACACAGAACAAAGTTATGGAACAAGTTTAAAACACTTTCCTATGTTGGATGTACCAACAGGTTAGCTTCAATCCATTTGGAAAAATAATCAACAGCTACAAATACATATTTGAATCCATTCTTTACCTTAGGAAATTTTTCTCATCAAATCAATTCCCCACATGTCAAATGACCAAGTTGGAATCACTAGGGGTTGTTCAATGGAAGGGAGACGGGGAATGTCTCCAAAATTTTGACAACTTTTACATCTTTTAACAAAGTATTTTGCATCTTGGAGAAGTGTAGGCCAATAGTATCCTTGATGAATTACTCTTTCTTCTAAAGCTCGAGCCTCTGAATGTCCTCCACAAACTCCTTCATGAAGTTCTTCAAGAACTACTTTTGTGGTAGAAGGTGGTATACATCTCAATAGGGGCTTTGTAAATGATCTCCGATAAAATATCCCTTCATGGATAAGGTATCGAATTGATTGCCTTCAAACTCGTTTGGACTCCTCTAGATGATCAGTTAAAGTTCCATGTTCATTGAAGTCTTTAATTTCATCTATCCAGGTTGTTGTTGCATTATCCATGGCAAAAATACCATCATCTTGTGATATAATCAAAGTATCACTTACTTTGATGTAAATATTTACCTCATTTGGCACTTTGTTGGATGCAATTTTTGACAAAATATCCACTCGATCAATTTTGTCAATAACGAAATGTTGAAATTTCTTTTTCATTTCTTATGCATACTTCACATATTGTTTCAAATTTTCTGAATTAACAGAATACTCTTCATTAACTTGTCGCACAACAACTTGTGAATCACTAAGGACCCTTACAGGCATATTCGGCGTCTATAAAATATGACGGCTGCAAATCATCGTTTTTGGTTACCGGATATGGCTGCTTCGTGGCCATCGTATTTGGTCCACCAAATACGACGGTTTGTCCTTCAACCATCGTTTTTGATAATTTTTTAAAAAACGTGCTAATCTAAAACTGCGATTTTGTGAATTGTCGTATTTGGGTTGGCAAATACGACGGTCTTGGTGACCGAATACGACGGTTTTATAAGTGTCGTATTAGGTTAAGCAGATACGACACCTCATTTGAGCAAACACAACGGTTACAAAGCGCGGTTTTTGCTCAAAAATATGAGTTTATAACTTCGATCAATATTCATATGATATCGGATTGGTTTCAAATTTTGTAGATTTTATTTTTAATATATTTCTAATAAATCTAACAGTTGGATTAAATGTTTGATTTTATAAAATAAAAAAATGTGTATATTTCGATATTAAAATTACGAAAGTAGATGGATGACGCATGAAATAGTATCAGATTGGCTTCAAATTTTGCAGATTTTATTTCTTAATATATTTATAATAAATCTAATGGTTGGATTAAATGTTTGATTTTAATAAAATATAAAAAAATGCATATATATCAATGTTAAAATTACAAAAGTAGATGAATGACACATTAAATAGTATCAGATTATCTTCAAATTTTGTAAGTTTAGTTTTTTTTATATGTTTAACAAATCTAATGGTTAGATTAAAATTTTGATTTTTGTAAAACAAAAAAAATGTGCAAATTTCGATATTAAATATAAAAATATAAATGGATTACATATGAAATAGTATCAAATTAGCTTCAAATTTTGTAGGTTTAGTTTTTTTTTTATATATGTTTAACAAATCTAATGGTTAAATTAAAATTTTGATTTTTGTAAAACAAAAAATGTGTAAATTTCGGTATTAAATATAAAAATATAAATAGATTACACATGAAATAATATTCGATTAAAATAAATTTTTTTTTCAATATGAATAATTTATATATGGTTATATTCAATGGTCAGATTAATTATTTAATAGATGTAATAAGATGTTCTTTATATAATGCCTATAGATATGTACGTCGTAACTTACATTAATGAAATGTTATACTTTTACGTATGAAATGATTAAATTTTTTCGATTATTACTATCAAGTTAAATATATAATGATTATTACATTATTTAAGCGTTTAAAAATCATTTATATAGTAAAATATACCCTAACCCTAAACCCTAAATAATATTTTTAATTTTGGACTCAAAAATGACGGTCCAACCCAACTAAAAAACGACAGTCGGGCCATCATTTTTGACCCATTATTTAATTTTTTTTAAAAGGCGACGGGCCAAATATATATATATATATATATTAATTTTGACCTAAAAACAACGGCCCGACCGAACTATAAATGGCGGTCTGGCCGCCATTTTAGGCCTATTATTAAATTTTAAAAAAAATCTTGGCCCATACCCGACTTGTTGGGTAGGGCGGTTTTGGTCGGGTTGGTTCGATTCAGGTCCCCTCACCAGGTAGTAATATTTTTTGTTTTTTCATTCCGCCCTACAGAGAGAGGTCGCCATATTCTTTCATTCACAACCTTGGTAATCTGTCGCCCAAATATCTCCATGCACAGCACAAATAGATACGGCGAGAGTGGGTCCCCCTGTTGAAGGTCCCGTGCCGGTTTGAAGGAGGGTAAGATTTCACCATTCCAACATATAGATACTGACGGGGAGGTAATGCAATCCATAATCAAAAGGATCAGTGATGGTTTGAACCCCACAGACTTGAGCACCCTTTCCAAGAAACCTCAATCCACCTTATCATAGGCTTTCTCAAGGTCAACTTTTAGGATGAGCCCTTCATTATTACCTTTGCGTTTGAGTAGGGAATGGATGGTTTCTTGGGCCACTATGACATTGTCCATCGTTGTACGTCCCGAGTTGAAACTCGACTGCCAAATAACTGCCAGCTTGGACATAAGAGATTTGAGTTGATTAGTTAACACTTTAGAGACAATTTTGACTATCACATTACACAACGAGATAGGTCGGAACTGATTCAATGACTCCGGCTGTCCAACTTTCGGGATGAGGCAAATATTCACCTGATTTATACTATCTTCTAGCTTACCTTGTCAAAATATATTCAAGACTATTTCAGTGATCCGGGGCCCAAGAATATGCCAATAACTCTGATAGAAACCTGGGGGAATACCGTCCGGTCCAGGGGCTTTGTGGGCTCCCATTTGGAAGACAGCTATTCGTATTTCTTTTGGGGTGACATCATAGTTCAAACTTGCTTGGTCCCGGTTCAAGAGGTGAGAGAGGTCAACATCGGCTGACAATGGTTGAACATCCGTGTCTATGGAATACAACTGCATGTAAAAGTCCCTAACCATCGTTTTAAGGTGGTGCGGGTCATCGATCCAAGTACCCCTGTCATTCTTCAGATAGTTAACGGTATTACGCCGTTGGCAAATGAGGGTGGAGAAGTGAAAGAAATGGGTGTTCCTCTCCCCCTCCTTCAACCAAGCGACCCTAGATTTTTGCTTCCAAAGGCTCTCCTCCTGCTCAAGAATAATATTCAGTTCCTACTCCATGCAAGCCACCTTACTCCCTGCTCATATCATCACCCAAGAGGAAGCTGCAGCCCGAGGTTTCTTCTGGGGTGAGAGGGCCACCAACGGAGACTGCATACCGTCTCCTGGAGGGTGATCTGTTCCCCCAAAACGCAGGGCGGCCTGGGTTTACCAAGGTTATGCCATATGAACTTTACTTTCCTGGCGAAGCAGATTTGGAAATTACTCTCACAACCCCAGGCTTTAAGCAGTAGCATGCTTACCAGCAAGTATGGAGGCTGGAGTGCGTTGACCTTGGGTAAGCCACCTGCCCACTGCTCTCACATTTGGCGCCACCTAATGAAAGTTCCGTCCACATTCTATGATGGTATTGCTTGGGAAGTGCAGATCGGGCAGAGGACTCGATTTTGGTTGGATATTTGGTTAGCTGAATCTCCCCTCTGGCTGCTCGCTTGTGCCGACTTGGACCCATCGATATTGCACTACAAGGTCAGAGACTATTGGCATTCTAGCAGAGGCTGGCAATTGCACTTGCTGGAAGGTAAGCTGCCACCAGCTCTCCTCCAACAGCTAGGGGGTATCATCTTGAGAGACTCACCGATGAATGATGACATACCTCACTGGAGGTTCTCCGAGAATGGTCAATTCTCTATTAAGGTTTTGCGCCATTTCTTATTCCCGCTGGAGGAAACCCCACACGACACCCACTCGAGGCCGATTTTGAAATTTCGAGGACCAACTCGGGCATCTTTCACTTTATGGAAACTATTACACATGGCCCTCCCGACAGCGGCATTACTATGGAAATGGCAGATCCTTGCCTCACCCGCCTGCGGGTGGTGTGGCCACGCCTTCCAATCGACCCTGCATCTGTTGCGGGATTGCCCAGTGACCTAAAGGAGCTGGAAGCTCCTTCTACCACCGTATCTACATGTTTACTTCTTTGGATAGGAGAATGACAGACGTTGGGTTGTGGATAACCTCACTTCAGGCCTTGCCAATGCTTTACCGGGGGAGCATTGGCCGTATATCTTTAGACAACATGTACATGTCCTCTGGACTAACCATACCGCTAGGAGTTTTAGCTCTAGCAATTCTTTTATGAGCCCTCAGTCCCTTGTGGAAAGTAGTCTCCGTTTGGTGTTTGAGCTGCTTTCGGCATGGGCATAACAGAGGCTTGTATTTTGACATAGAGTAGATGTTTGTACACATTGATTTTTGCAATGAAGATATCCGGTTTAGACCAAAAAAAAATATTTTTGGTTTTTTCTCTTCTCTCTTCGTTTTTCTCTCTTCTTTCTCTGCAGTCCTCTTCAACCAGATCTAGATATGAAAATTTGAAAGCTTCATATTTGAAGTTGTGATATTCAACCAAATTTCTGTTTCTTTTACGCATATTTTGTCAACCCACCCAACCATAAATGATGGATCTTGCTCAAGCATTCAATTCATTGGATGCCGACGAGTCTACTCGGGTGATAATATTGTGTGGTTCTGGCTGATCTTTTTGCTCCGAAGTGGACTTGACTTCTGTGGAGGATGTGTTTAAAGGGAATGTTAAGGATTTGGAGGCCCCGGTTGCTCAAATGGAGCGATGTAAGAAACCCATTATTGGCGGTATTAATGGGTTTGCAGTTACTGCCAGATTTGAGATTGCTTTAGCTTGTGATATCTTGGTTGCTTTTAAGGATGCCAAGTTCATGGACACTCATGCTAGGTTCAGTTCTCATGCACCTTCTTTTTTAGGGATTTAAAATTTTTTAACGGTGGTTTATTTAGTACTAAATTGGTTGATTATAGGTGTCTTTTGTTTAAGATTGGAAGAAATTAATGTTAAGAATGACTGACTCTTTATGTGTTGTTTATATGGATCTCTATCTTCAAAATAGTTCAGTACAATATACTTACATTGCTCACATTATGCACTTGGAGAACAAATTGTTTCCTTATTATTGGGAAATCTTCCTAGAGCCTTTGTAGTGTCCCAATAAAGGCAGACTATTTAGGAACTTAAAGCATAAGACCATAAACTCCTATAAACTCAAACAGAAGGGAAGCTCCAGTGTTTTCTCCTGTTTGACATGTTATTGTGACAAGATTGGAATATCCTTGTGAACTTGCATAATCTATCAAATAAAGTTAGGCAATTGGAATAGTTAAGGACTTTTCTTTTTGGGTTCTACTTTTATAGGGGATGTGGTTGTATCTGTTCCAGACTGAGATTTAAACCACATGGATTAAATTAGTCAATAGAAATGAAGTAGGATCTTTGTTAATCCAATCATTACTGAAAGATGGCAGCAAAGCATTTTTTATGTTTTTTATTACTTTAGTTGCTTTATCTTGAAATCTTTTACCCATTTAACATATTATCTAGGTGATGGGTAAAACATTTCTTGTGAGGTTAAAATATATATATATATATATAAAAGGTTATTGTCTTTGCTTCTAATTGTTAAGGTAGGAAGATAAAAACTTGGTTTAGTTTGTTATCCACAATCAATTATGAAAATCATTAGAAGAAAAAAAATCTAATTGATAGCAAAGATGAGTCAACTTTTGACATTAAGCATTCTATCATATTTATGTTATTTAAGTGTAGTTGTAATTATGACCTTGGAATCCCTTTAGCACGAGAAAGCTAACCCTGGTAGAGTGTTTTAGTATGCTCTGACAGTTACATTTGCTGGAATTTTCATCTGAAACTGATTACCACGTGGAACGAGTGGTAGCAATAAAGTGACTTTGTCTCTGCACTTATTCTTCTGTTCTTTGTTGTTCTCATTCTGACTGGGTAATGTTAAAGGCTCTTAGCATGTTTTTCTGCAATGCTCTATACATTGGTACTTATTATGAGGAATTCTTAGAAACTTTTGCTATTTTCTATCTATCTTTTGCTTGGGTTGAAATATCTTCTTTGGATTTTTGTAGACAGATTATATTATATGACTTAAAACCTCAAAATTTTCTTTCATATGAAATGCAAACTTTCTTCCTCTTTATTTTTCCCCTTTCTTTTATACCTTTATCATCTTATTTTAAAATAAAACAACATGTTGGCTCTCATTTGCAGGTAAAAAGTTTGATTTTGAAAAATGTTCGCGGCTCATCAAATGATGAAGCATGTGTTGAAGGTACAATAGATTTGAGTTTTATCATTTCTGTTGTGCTTAAAGCTTTTGCATTATATGTAATATGTGCATTCTATTTCAGATTGCTAAACGTTTAAAGAGAGGATTAATGCCTATTCTTGAGGTATGTTTTCTTGGGATGAAGTTACTTGATTAACTATCCCCTTTTGCATATGGACTCTTAATCCAATATGATAATACATGCAGAATGGAACTGTGACCAATGACATTGGAAGGGTTGTTAAAGCAGCAGTGAGTCAAACTGTTCTTTTCCAGAAGGACAAAACGGCAATTGTACATGTACCACTTGGGAAGATGTGGGTCTTTAACATCTCTTCTTCTTTCTTCCTTCCTTTGCCTCTCTCTCTCTTTCTTTTTTTTAATATATATTTATTATTACTATTTATTTGTTTTTATGTATTTATTTATTCTGTTTCCTTATTAGGTACTAGATGCCTGATTTATATGTTCCCGGTGTAACTATTTCTTTTACATGTGAATTATTCAGAAGAGGCTTTGAGAGAAAATATTGGTGCCTTCATGAATGCTCTGCTGATTACCAAACCTACTGGATTAAAAAAGAGTGAGTATAATTGCATTTTTCTATTCACCAGCATTGGTAAAAATGGTTTGATGATGTAGTTTAGGTGTGCCAAATTGGGAAATCTTCCTGGAGCCTTGTAGTGTCCTTGTAAAGGCAGACTATTTAGGAACTTAAAGCGTAAGACCACAAACTCCTAAAACCATCTCACAATGTTTCTGTATACAATATATGATCGGCATTTCAAGTTTATTGGGCTAATGAAGGACCCGTATTTTGGTTACATTTAGCTGGAATAGCTAGACTGTGATTCTGTTTATGTACATCATATGGTTCCTTTTTTTATATGATTGAACTGCAAGATCTTTTAGGGTTGGATATGATAAAGAGATTCCCCTAGTTTATAGTGTTGGGTGGTTTTGGTAATTCAATTGTACAGTTGATTAATAGTTACCTTTTGCAAATAAATTGTGTCTTGTTTTAGAAATAAATATGGTTCTTTTTCCTCTGTGGAGGTTGCCTGGTGGTGACTGAGACTCTGAATAATACTATTTCCTTCTAAAGTTGGGAATTGAATTCAATGGGACAAGTATTTCCAATTAGAAATACAGATGATGTATGTTACTAAAATGAATGTAATTGAGATGACATAAATTTCCTTTCCTATATTAAACTTCCATGAATCTAATTTTTTATTATTTTGTTTATATAGTTTCTTAAAAGTGAGAAAGCCTTTTGTTTTATTGCTGAAACTGAACAGCAATATAAGAAATGAAACTTTATGTTTTTAAGTTAATATAACTTTACTTTTATGGTAGCTGAACTCCTTTCCTTTCTTTATCCATAAAATAGTAGATAAATTCTATATCATTATTTGGAAATCGGCAGTCTTTCTACTAATACCTTATCTTCTACTTTCAAGATTGTAATTTTGCTCTGAAGGCGTGGAATGTCCAAGTGCTGATTCAGACAATCCTGTACTGAAAGAGGAGCAAGATGCTCAAGTAGCTTTCTTTCAAAACTTTTCTTGAATGACTCTTTTCCTTAAATAAATATTTTTGAAATCTTTTCTCATTATGTCCATTTTTTCTTTACTTTTTTGTGTGTGCTTGTGTTGTGATTAAGACGGCATAAAATCAAGTAAAGAAAATCACATATGGTTGTCACATAATCAAACACAACTAAGACAGAGTACCTATCGCATGTAGATAGTAACAAGGAAGCATCACGATTTT
>JAXGGT010023993.1:0-15395 GCA_035583425.1 Marsdenia floribunda
CAGTGACAATGGTATAGTGTATCATTCCACGAGTGTAGCACTCCATTTGGATCTTCATATATCTGATTCTTGAACTGGAACAAAGCTTGGTGATCAGTTTCGTTCCCTGAATAACTTGCGCCTGAAACATTTCTAATGATCAGTAGGAATATTATTATCAAGAAATGTGTTACTTCATTTCTATGAGAAATGGAAGAAATCCCGAGCTCCATTTCCATCTCCATCTCCATATCGAGCATGCATGTATGTTCCCAAATGATAATTCACCACTGATCATATAGAAAGTTTTAGAAGGATAATTGAGTGAGTGGAAAGGTGATGATGGTCATGGGGTCCTATTGGTTTCCATAAAACTCCGCATGCATTCAACCTGGGGCCCCTACAGTGGGATGATGCATCGATATCACGTACATCCAAATAACTTAGTGTGTCTAATTATATTAGAAAATTCATATAAAGTTATCCCAAGAAACAGATGAGTTATTAAAAATAGGAATAAAAATATATGAAAATAATGACAGAAGAGTTTTAACAGAGTTTTTAATAAAAATTAAATGGATCGACGAAAATATAGAAATAGTTAAACAATAAAAATAATAAAATGTTTTAAAAATCAAAATGGATAGAAATTTATAGTGTAATATATATATATATATATATCTTGAAACTTTGGTTTTACCATAGTAAAAAAAATTATCTTTCCTTTGTTATTTCTCCATGGAAAATTTTGTCCATTTAGTCTATCATTTATTGATTTTTAGTTATTCAAGTTTTTATTTCTTTGGGCCCTGGAGGCCTCCATGTTTTAACAAGTAATCGTATTGATTTTTCTAATGAAGTTTTCAAATAGTCCTCTAACTATCCTACATCATGCTAATATCACTGATATCTTTATTCACAATCAATATATCATTCTCACCAATAATTTATTTGACCAGCCTGAAGACAGTCAAAAAACCTTATAGGAAGAACTAATATAGCAGTTCCTAAAAACATTGAGAACCTATATGATAGAAAAAAGGAAAAAAATAGACTAAAAATTATTACATTAAAGATTAAATGTGTAAATATTCCTTTCCCATGTAATATTCAATAAAATCTAATAATAGAAAGAACTCATAACAACCTCTACTTTTACTTTTTCTTAATAATAGGAAATTTTCTCTCCTTTTTTGCCTCAAAAAAAGAAAAAGAACTTTATTTCTAGTTTTATCTTTTCCTTTTTTATCTCTTCTTTTATTTGAAATGATGTTTAAATCCATGTATATATATATATATATATATATATATATATATATTTTGGCTAATTTAAAGTCATGTAGATTAATCATTTGTCGTGAAGACTATAGGATAAAGTTGAGAGAAGAAAAGAAGATGAAGAAATGAATAGGAGAATTAAGAATCTCATCCCCCATCCCTTTTCCAGTAATTATCTCTACGATATTTGTCTGGTTTAAATAACGTGTCACAAATCGAATCAGTGAGCGTGCACCGCGATTATAAATCTGAAAGTATCTACATTCAATTATTTGGTACTGTCCTTTCTATACCAAAAGAGATATCTCGAGCTCATATTGAGTACTTATACCACCCTTATGTTCAATGTCACATACTCATGTACTTATATGTACGTACGATTTGGGATGAAATATCACACTACTAATAAATGTTGATTATTCAAATTAGTCTTAATTTTTTTTTTCCAAACAAATTAATTCCTTAGCTAATTTTGGACAATTATTTGTTGTAAAAAGTTGTTAAAAGACTAAATTGGACAATTATTTGAAATAAAAAGTTGTTAAAATTATTATTTATAGAAAATATATAGTAGTCTCCCTCCAAGAATTAAGTCTATTTGACAACTTTTTAGATCTTCTGTTCTTAGAGTCAAAGAAATTTTTCAGTCCTCAGGAATGAGCCAATGTGATCTTCTTTACTCTAAGCAAGAACAATATACTTGTTTAAATATATTGTCTGAATTGATTTTTCAATGAAAGTCAAAAGGATACACACACCTTCACTTTGGTGCTGTAAGGTTAGTTCTTTCTTTTCAAGGCAAGAAAGGACTTCCAATCTCTGCAAAAATTGCTTTACTGGACTCCAGATTTACCTCCTATGAGTACGCACTAATAAGAATTGTGGTAACCACATTAAATTGTGGAAATGTTGTTCTAACACTATTTCCCAACTATGTTGTCTCCTTAAATGATTCGAATCTTTCCACAACATTAAAGGTGCAGGTCCAGATCACAGATGGTCACCAAACATCCACTTTAGTAATAGCAACTTTATATCACCAAATTGTATACAGATTGCAGAATCATGCTGTAAACCTTCAAAAAAGTTGTTCTTCTAATGCCCTCATGATTTTGGCATATGCAAATTCTGAAGTATCAATCTTTGTAGAAATACCAAACAAATAAAAAAGGACGACTTGAAGAAAATCTACATCTCAAGGAAGAACCTATCCAAGCTACTTCCTCGTCATTGACTAATCTCTCTGATGGCTGCGTAAAAATGAAATTAATTTCAAATTGAGAGTGAACTCCGAGGATGCATTTCTCTCAATTCATGAAGCATCTTGTAAATAAATCCCTAGCCAATCGGCAAGAATAAGTTCCTGCACATAGCTTCCATGCCTCTGGAAAGCAAATCAACACCGATAAAATCAACGGACACTTCCTTTGGGATGTTCTTGCTTCAGGCCAGTATGTGTGATTCTGAATGCTCATGTGATGAAGATTCAAGTATTGAGCTTGATGACTATGCAAAGTCGCGGAAAAAATAGGTAAGAAAGAAAAAAATATTCTTTGAAAATTGTTTATCCTGATGATGATGATGATGATTAATCTGCTCCCATGGTAAACAAGAAAAATTATATTCTTGATAAATTTGAACCTCTCCTAAAAAGTAAACTTCCTTCCTCTTATGAACTGCTTCAAAAATTCTTGTTGATGTTTCTTGCAATCTTGTATTATTTTCGGTGCCATGCATGATGTTTAGTCAAATAAGTGATTTTCCTCCTTTAGAAAGAAAAATTGATGACAGAAATAAAATCATTTCTGTCCCGTATGTTTTACAAAAAGAAGTTGATAATCATGGTAGGACACTTCCTCATTCTACAAGGGTTAACAGTTTACCTATAATTTAATTTAGCATGTGAGCTAACACATTGACCAACAGATGCATTGTAATTGACTGAATTTATATATATATATATATATATGTATAATTCTTCAAAAGGAAAGAGAATGTGAACAAAACAATGGTCAAATTTATCGGCAAAAGCAAAAGAATTTGAAATTGAAAAGGGAGAAAAAAAAAAAAAATTAAAAAGCGAAGAAAAAACTCAAATATCTAAGCAAAAGCAAGCGTGTTTGTAATGCCCACTCCTTTTTAATAAGGGAAAATAAGAAAAATCTGAAGATATTTATCTTTTAATATCTTTTAATTTAATATATATTATAATTAAGGTTTAGTTATTTTCTTTATCCAGTTTATTAATTTTCATAGAGAGCTTACCTTAGGTGTATGTTCTAGGGGTGGCCAATTATCGAGAATAGTAGTAGAGAATCCCATCGACGATCATTAACGAGGTAAGTGAATTCCTCAATCCCTTTAGGCTTAGATTTGATAATTTAGATTTTTTAGATAGAGTCAATTTTATAATATTTAGATTGAGACTTGGTGATTTAATAGGTGGATTTTAGATTTCGATTGGGGATCATAGAGGTAAGTAAATAGATATTTGATTTCTTTCGTATTCGATTTTTTTTAAAAAAATCTCTTGAGTTTTGTTCAATTCTTATTTTATATTTTGAATGAAAGAATGAATTTTCCTTTTATTTAATTTTATTCATTCATTTTGTTTTGAAAGAAATCCTTTTTTGAATCTTTAAAATTAAAAAAAAATGGAGGAGGAGGAGATTGCGACAAGTTTCTTAATTCTTTTCTTCAGTGACCGCGTCAAATTCTTCTTCTTCTTCTTATTATTAGTTTCGTTTGCAGCGCTTATATATATAAATTCTTATATTTTCATTATATATATAAAGGTTACTGTTGCTATTGATTTCTCTTTTCTTATTATTTTATTTATTTATTTTTTTTAAAATAATGATGATCTTATTATTATTTTTATTTATTTATTTTTCTGTTATTTATTAAAGAATTTATTTCTTTTATTCTTTCTTTTAAGAATTACTTTCGTGAGAATCTTAAATTCTAATTTTTATTTTCTTTTAATTTTTTGGCGTTCTTATTAAATCTATTATGAATTAGTTGGGGAACATGTTCCACATTTTATAAATTTTTGAACCCATAGAGTATAGTGAAAATACTTCAGTCTTATATGTTCTGGCTTATCTGGTGGGATAAACAGCTAGAGCCGAATTCGGTTAAATTAACGAGTACTTAAACTTGCTTGAGCCTACCTGAAAGAAAGGAATTTGGATTTGTGATATTTGTGTCTATTTCTTAAACTTGTTGGAAAGTCTGTTTTGATTAGTTGATTGGTTATTCTGAAATCATTTATTTTCAGTTACTAATTTTCAGATGTTTTGGAAATAAGAAAAATGAATATTTTGTTTATTCACTGAGTTTCTAACTCATTCCTTTCCCTCTATGTTCCCTTCTTTTACAGATTTTAGTGACAACAAATAAGAGAGTAGGTGAAGCTTGACTTTCGTTTTCAGTTTTTGAACTCTTTAGTCATTTGTTTGTTCTTGGGATTGAATATTTATTCTTTTGGATTTGTTAGTTTTTGATAAGCTTGGGGCTGTACCCCTAACTCTGTTTTTAATTTTTGGAATATTGTAGTATTTTTCTTTCGGAATTTCTTTTGAGACTTATTAAAGGATTTGGAATTGTTTGTTTTCCTTTTTGTTTTGGAAATTTTATTCGTATTTTGAGTTAAGAAAGAGAACTTGTGTCCTTGTGTGAAACTTTAAGGGCACAGTTGTGCCGCGCCTCAGTTCTGGGGCATGACATTTAGTGGTATTAGAGCAATAGGTTACAAATCTCTAGGATGCTTAAGTAAGGATTGTGAATTTTGGTATAGTGTTAGACTTCTCTATCAAGTTCCTAATATGTTTGCTTGATATATGTTGTATTTTTAATTATTGCTTAAATAGCAAGGAGAGGAACTTTCAGAGGTTGTTATGTAAACCCTAACAGCGGGGTAGGAGAACAAGATGATGATTTGAATGTACTGCTGAGAGATTTCGGTCGTGGAACATCTACAGATAGAAGGGAAGATGCTAGGCCTTCTATGCCACGACCTGATTTTGTTGTAGCCTTTTCTATGATGGCCTAAACTATGCAGGCCTAACAATGCTTTCAAAAAGAGCAGTTGAGGCGGCAATTGGAGCAGGAACACTGCCTTAAGCAAGCTGAGGATGGGACAAGATCATGTTATGAGCGATTGCGGAAGGCAAGCACGCCAAGTTTTAAGGGAACTTCTAATCCAGAACTTTCAGAGAAGTGGCTCAAGGATTTAAAGAAGAACTTTCATATACTTGAGGTGATTGAGGATGCGAAGGCAGATTTAGCAATCTCTTTCCTGACTGGAGAGGTAGAGAGATGGTGTGAAGGTGCTGCGCTAGCATAGGTAACTAACTTGAGAAGTATTTAAGAAGGCTTTCTTGGATAACTACTTTCTAGAGACTCTTCGATTGGAACATCAGAGAGAGTTTTTCAACTTGAAGCAAACAGAAGGAATGTCAGTTGTGGAATATGTATCCAAATTCAATTCCTTGGGGATATTTGTTTTGGAGTTTATGGCTACTGAGAATCTTAAACTCCTACGATTTCGAGATGGATTATTTTGAACAATTCAAGGTAAAATAGTTGTTCGATCGCAAAGTTATACGAAGATATATGAAACTGCTATCAGTGTGGAGATAGATATATGAAGAGAGTTGATGCTGCTAGGATACTTAAGAGACCGAGGCCAACTAGAAATCATGGCTAGAATTCAAAGTCTACCTCAAAGAGTCCTCAGTTGGGAGTGAGGAAGTTTCCTTTCAAGAAAGAGGCAATTGGAGGTCAATGCCAGCCATGTGAGACTTGCAATAATGTTCATCTTGGTGAGTGTAGATGGAAGACACATGCTTCAAATGTGACAAGTTAGGACACAAAATTGGGGATTGTCCTAAAATGGCACTAGTGGGTTCAAGTAAGCCTAGAGAACCAATGAAGCAGACGAACCCCTAACCGAATGCTAGAGTTTTTGCTTTGATGATAGAGGATGTTGAGAATGCTAGTGATGTGGTCACATGTATTATTGTCTTAAATTTCTTGCTAGCTAAAGCATTATTTGATGGTGGTATTGTATACTCTTATTTTATAGGTATGATTGAAGTAAACTCCTTGCTCATAAAGGTCTTATTTGATTGTGGTGTCTCATACTCTTTTGTTTCAAAAGGATTCGCTAAAGTTTTCAAAGTTAAGCCTAATCAGTTAGACGACCAATATTGTATGTTTGTTTCAAGTGGTAAGGTGTTAAGTTTGTGTCTAAGAAGATATTTATGGATTGTTGTGTTTACAAAGCTGGTGTGGAATTGAGCGTCAATCTTATTCTGATTCAGATGAGAGACTTTGATGTGATTCTGGGTATGGATTGGTTGTCCAAAAACTATGTTGTTGTAGATTGTCAAGCAAAGAAGGTGAAGTTTGAAATTCCTGGGAGATCAAACTTCTTTTTTCTAGATGGAATAGGGAAGAAAGAGGAGAAGAACTTGCCTATTATTTCATCTATGGAAGTTAGGAGAACTTTGAAAAAAGGCTATGATGGATATTTGGTGTATATGGTTGACACCAGATCAAATGCTAAATTAAAAGAGATGCCAATGGTTAAGGAGTATCCAGATGTTTTTCCCAACGAATTACCTAGACTATCACCTCTGAGAGAAATTAATTTGGAAATCAACCTGATACCAAAAGCAAAACTAATATCAAAGATCCTATATCAGATGGCACCTACTGAATTGATGGAGTTGAAGACTCAACTGCAATAATTGTTGGATATGAAGTTCATTCAACCGAATGTCTCACTTTGGGGTGCTCCTGTGTTATTTGTGAAGAAGAAAGATGGAAGTATGAGATTATGCATTGACTATTGAGAGTTTAATAAGATCACCATTAAAAATAGATATCCACTTCTGAGAATAGATTATCTATTTGACTAGTTGAAGGGAGCTCGAATGTTCTCCAAAATTGATTTGAGATCTAACTACCATTAATTGAGAATTAAAGCCTAAGATATTCCAAAAACAGCATTTCGAACATGGTCATTATGAATTTCTGGTTATGCCTTTTGGATTAACAAATGCATCTGCTGCATTCATGGATCTAATGAACAGAGTTCAAGGAGAAACTAGATAAATTTGTGGTGGTGTTTATTGATGATATCATGATCTACTCTCATTCAGAAGAACAACATATTGAGCACTTACGAATAGTGCTACAAAACTTGAGGGAGGAGAAATTATATGCTAAATTCAGTTAATGTGAGTTTTGGCTTCAAAATATGGGATTTTTGGGTCATGTGATTTCTAGAGATGGTATTTTGGTGGATCCCAGAAAAGTCGAAGCGATAGTTGATTGGCTAAGGCCTACCAATGCGACTGAAATACGTAGTTTTTTGAGTTTGGTAGGGTACTACCAAAAATTTGTGGAAGGATTTTCTAAGATTTCTTCTTCATTGACTAAGTTGGCACAAAAGAGAATTAAGTTTAGGTGGAATGATGCATGTGATGAAAGTTTCCAACAGTTGAAGAACAAATTAGTATCAACACCTATTTTGACTTTACCATCAAGATTTGGAGGTGATTTTCAATAATGCATTGAAGAATGGTTTGGATGTGTTTTAATGTAGAATGAGAAAGTGATTGCCTATGCTTCACGGAAACTGAAACCGTATGAAAAGAATAATTCAACTCATGATTTTGTATTGACTGTCGTAGTCTTTGCATTGAAGATTTGGAGACACTACCTCTATGGTGAACAATCTGAGGTTTTTATGGATCATAAGAGTTTGAAGTATTTCTTTACTTAAAAGGAATTGAACATGAGACAATGATGATGGTTGGAATTACTTAAGGATTATGATTTGAGGATTAGTTATCACCCTGGAAAAGCAAATAAGTAGGCAGATGTTTTAAGTAGGAAGCCTTCTGGTACGCTTGCTGCAGTCTTGACCCAACAAGAATGGATAATAGATGATTTTGACAAATTGGCGATCGAAGTGACACGTTCTACTAATGGTACTATAGCTACTTTGATTGTTCAATCTAACTTGGTGGAAAGAATTAAGAATGCTCAGAACAATGATATCGAAGCTATATTGAATAAAATAAGTCAGTTGGGATTTGAGAAACACGAAGATGGAAGCCTTCAATTTCAAGGAAGATTGTGTGTTCCCAATGATACTGAATTGAAATGAGAGGTACTGAAGGAAGCTCATAATTCCAAATTGTCTATTCATCTGGGGAGAACAAAGATGTATTGAGAGCTTAAGAAGAATTTTCGGTCCAGTGGAATGAAAAGGGATATAGCAGAGTATGTATCGAAATGTCTATTTTCCCAACAAGTAAAATCAGAACATCAACGTCCAACTGGGTTGTTGAAACCTCTAGAAATACCTATATGAAAATGAGAATATAAAACTATGGACTTCGTGACGAGACTTCCAAAGACAAGGATATGTAAAGATACCATATGGGTAGTTGTGGAACGGTTAACTAAATCTGCTCACTTTATGTTGATGAAGGTAACTGCATCCTTGGATGAGTTAGTGAGATGTATATGGATACTATAGTTTGACTGCATGGAGTACTATTGAGTATAGTATCGGACAGAGATACTTGTTTTGTGTCACGATTTTGGAAAAGTTTTAATCAAGCTATGGGAAAAACTATAACTCTTAGCACTGCTTATCATCCGCAAACTGATGGGCAGTTAAAAAGAACAATTCATACACTAGAAGACATGTTGAGAGCTTGCATTATGGACCTTAAGAATAGTTGGATTGACTATTTGATGTGGTAGAATTCTCATACAATAATATTTACCAAGCAAGTTTAGGAATGACAACTTACGAAGCTCTATATGAATTTAAGTGCAGATCACCTTTATGTTGGGATGATGTTGGTGAGAGACAAATTCTTGGACCAAAGCTAGTACGAATAACCTCAGAGAAAGTGTCATTAATTCGACAACAGTTGAAGGTAGCTCAAGATCGCCAAAAGAGTTGGGTTGAGAACAGAAGGAGACCTATAGAATTTACTCTCGGAGAAAAGGTTTATTTCCGTGTTTCACCTACCAAAAGAGTAGTACATTTTGGAAGGGGTGGCAAGCTTTACCCGAGATTCATTGGCTCGTACGAGATTTTAGAGAGAGTTGGTGATTTAGCATATAGATTGGCCTTACCACTGGTTTTATCACGAGTTCATAATGTGTTCCATGTATCACAATTGAGAAAATACTTACCAGATCCAGATTGTACATGGGATGTAGTGCTACTGCTTGTGCAAGAGGACTTAACGTATGATGAACTTCCACTAAGGATTGTATATATGATGGATTCAGTAATAAGAAGGAAGGTGACTCCCTACATAAAGGTTCAATGGACTAATCACATAGTTCGAGAGGCTATGTGGGAACTTGAGGAAGAGATGAAACAAAAGTATCCTCATCTTCTTGAAGAAGTTAAGTTAAGTTTTGAGGTCGAAACTTTTTTTAAGGAATGTAGAATGTAATGTCCAATCCTTTTTAATAAGGGCAAATAAGGAAAGTCATAGTTTTTTAAGTGATAGATATTTATCTTTTAATTTTATGTATATTATAATTAGGGCTTAATTATTTCCTTTATTGGGGTTACTAATTTCAAGAGAGAGTGTATGCTACATCTATGTTTTAGGAGGTAGCCAATCATCGACAACAGTAAGGGGGAATCCAATCGACGATCGTTAACAAGGTAAGTGAATTCCTCAATCACTTTAGGTTTAAATTTGGTATTTTAGCTTTTCATATAGAGCCTAAGTTAGTTTTATGATATTTAGGTCGGGATTTGGTGATTGAATAAGTGAATTTCAGATTTTAATTGGGGATCGTAGAAGTGGTGGGTAAAAAGATATTCGATTTTCTTCCTATTCGAATTTTTAATAAATTTCTTGAGTTTCCATTCAATTAGTATTTTATATTCTCAATGAAATAATGAATTTTCTTTTTATTTAATTTTATTAATTCATTTTGTTTTAAAATAATTCTTTTTTTAAATCTTTAAAATAAAAAAAATTTAAAAAAAAAGAAGAAGAAGAAGAAGGAGACTGTAGTTAATAAATTTTTTTCTTGAATGGCCGTGTCAAATTATTATTATTATTTTCGTTTGCAACGCTTGTGTGTATATATATATACTAGTTATACATTCCATACCCAGATGTGGAATATATATATTAAAAAGCTTTTTTCCCCCAAAATTTTACTGTAACTTATGTTTATTATTATTATTTTTTAGTATTTTAAAATAGTAAGATTTGTGGAAAAAATGGTAAGATTTGTAAAAGAAATAGTAAGATTTTAATTTTTTTTTTTTTAATCAAATTTAATAACTTACCATTTACTCTTTCAAACTTACCATTTTTATTTTTATATTTACTATATAAAAAAAGTAAAAGTTACTGATATAATATTATATTAATATTTTAAGTGGTTAAAATTTGGTAGTAATCTGTGGACCAAGTAGAAAGTCATTAAATTTATTGAGATGTCAAACATAGGAGATGCCACATCACCCATTAGCTTATTAACCTACTATTGTAAGTCATATAAATACACTTGCCTTTTATCTATTGATTAATTTAAAATTGTATGTAATGTATTACAAATGGAGGTTGTACCAAAACATTATCCTTTAAGTATATGAGCTAACACTTTGACCAACAAATGCATTGTAACTAACTGAATAAATATATCTATTATATATTGTAAAGCTTTCTTTTAGAAATTAATTTTTCCTATATTTTGATTATTTTTATTAACTTTTGAATTTTATTAAATTTTTTTTTTACTTTGTTTCTTTATCTTTCAAATTTTATTTATAATTTTATAATTTATTTAACTTTTCATTTTATCAATATATTATTTAAATTAAATATATTAGTTCATTCTTATTTGTATTTTATTGTTTTATAGTTTCTCATTTTTTCTTCTGATTATTTTTCTTTTTCTTTTTAATATATTTTCATTCTTTTCTTTAATATTCAATTTAAAAATTTAATTCAATAACAAGACAGAGTTACATAGAAAAAAAAATTAAAATTTCTCATGTAAAATATTATATTTAAAAAATAAATAAAAATATAGTGTATCTTAGTTAAGAATGCTTGGCTCAATTGGCAGTAACTTCGCTTATAATTCAAGAGGTCATAAATTCGAGACACGTCAGATATGAAAGTGTTTCAAATTTTCAAAAAAAAAAAAAAAAAAAAACTATGTTATTTATAAGGTTTTTTAATGCAATTATATTTTTTATTTTTAAAAAAATTATAAATATTAACTTAATAGATTTTATTTTTTAGGTTAATTAAATTGATATCTATTTTAATTTTATTGGTATTTTAGAAAATATTATATACTTCTATTTTGATAAATATATTTAAATATATATATTTTTTTAAATAAAAGGATTTACACTTGAAATTAGAAAATCTATGTATAAAAGAATATTAAATTCAAATATTAATAAAAAAAAATTATTTAGAAATAAATTAATTTTAAGACCAATTAATATATTTATATGAATTTTGTCATAGAAAAAAAAATTTATAATCATAAATTATGAAATATAAATGTATGATATATATTCAAAATATACAAATTCATATTATATATTGTCAATATATATATATATATATATATTTCCTCAATATATATAAAATATATTTTTAAGTATTATATTATTTAAATAAAATTTAAAGTTCTAATATAATTATACTATGAACTAATTATTTATAAAAATAAATTTTATAAAGAAAAATAAAGGTGTTAATTAATCACATAAAAACACTAAAAAAAAATAAAATAAAATTAAACATAAGTTATAGAAAAATTTTGGAAAAAAAAAAAAGCTTTGTAATATATATATATATATATATATATATATATTCCACATCTAGGTGTAGAATGTATAATTTTATTGGTGTCTTAGAGAATATTTTAGGAGATTTCGAACTCTTATAATATACTTTTGTTTAATAGATATATTTAAATTAAATTTATTTTGTTTAAAAATAATAAAATTTACTTTTGAAATAAAAAAAAAACGTATAAAAGAATATTAAATTCAAATATTAATAAAAAATTAATTTTTCAAAAATAAATTAATTTTAACACCAATTAATATATTTATATCAATTTTGTCATATAATAAAATTTTATAACCATAAATTATGAAATATAAATATTTAATATACAAATACATATTATATATTGTCAATATATATATTTTTAAGTATTATAGTATTTAAATAAATTTTAAAGTTCTAATATAATTAAACTATGAATTAATTATTTATAAAAATAAAATTTTTATATAAAGAATAACTGCGTTAATTAATCACACAAAAATAATAAAATAAATAAAAAATTAAACATAAGTTATAAAAAAATTTAGAGAAAAAAAAAAATTGTAATATATATACATATTTGGCACTTAAATGTGCGGAATATGTACCTAGTATATATATACACATATAATTCTTCAAAAGAACGTGAACAAAACAATGATCAAATTTCTCAGCAGAGGCAAAAGAATGTGAAATTGAAAACGAGAAAAAAAAAAAAAAAAAAAGAAAACCCCTCAAATATCTAAGCTAACGCAAGCATGTTATCTTAAGTCAAATTGTTCCGCTGCCAGAAAATGCCTCCACACTTGCATGCGGAAAATTGATCATTTTAGTTTCTGTATTAATTTTGTTTGGATAAAAGAGTTTTTTGTTTTTTATTTTTGAATAAACAAAATCTCTTTTTTTTTTTTTTTTTTTTGGTTTGGGTAAATAGATTCTTTTGACCAATTTCGTTTGAAAAAATTCATTTTATTTTTTTAATTTCTGATAATTTCTTTCTTATCTTGCTATTCTTTTTAGATAAAATTAGTCAAAAGGATCTGTTTATCCAAACAAAAAATAATGAGAATTCGTTTATTCATAAATAAAAAATAAGAATTTTTTTATCCCAAAAAAAAATCAATACGAAAACTAAAATGATAAATTTTTCATTACTTAACTCTCTCTTCAATTTCTTTACATTCTTTATTTCTATGTCAAAAGAATATTTAAATTTAGAATTGAATATAAATATGTAGACACATCATATAGTTAATATACATAATCATAAAATAAATAAAACTTGCTTTATAGAAATTATAATACATATTTTATGTATGTTGAAATTATTTATGTACAATATTTTTAAATTAGAATTATTCATAAAGTTTTTATTTAGAAAAATGAATAATTTGTGGATTTAGCCCCAAATAAATTTATTTTTGCAACTTTAGTCCCAATTTTTTTTTTTTTTTTTTTTAGGTCCAAACTGTTTTATAATTGGACAATAAAGTTCTTTTCGACGGATTCTGTTAGGAAAATTTGTAGATTTGATCCTCAATCTTTTGATCATTTGGTGAATTTGGTCCCTATTATTTATGGCTTTGGTGTGGTTGGTCCAATCTTTATTTTAATTTAGTAAGGCCCCAAAGTATAATAAGTTGGTGTATTTGGTCATTTTTTTTTTTTTCACAAAATTTGACTTGCCCAAACAAAGATTTTGTGAAGAAAAGGACCAAATGCACAAACTTATTATATATTGGAGACCTACTACATAAAAAGTAAAGGGACCAACCACACCAAAGTCATAAACATTAGGTATCAAATTCACTAATTTTCCATAATATTAAAAAAGATAATTAAGTAAATTCACATTGATGACCTATCAAAAAAAAAAAAACAATGTAAATTCACATTAATGACCTCACTTAAATTAACATGAAAAATATGATTTCTATTACCTTGGTTTGTTATTCATAAAGCGGTTAATGTAAATTTACATTTTTTTTTTATAAGTCATTAATATGAATTTACTTAATTACTCTTATTTTTTATTAGTGAATTTGATCCTTAATGTTTATAACTTTGTCCAAACAAAGATTTTGTGAAAAAAAGGACCAAATGCACCAATTTATTGTACATTGGGGACCTACTAAAAAAAAAAAGAGACCAACCACACCAAAGCCATAAATATTAGGGATCAAATGTACCAATAATCAAAAGATTGGAGACCAAGTCTATAAATTTTCCTAATAGAATCAGTCAAAAAGGACTTTATTGTCCAATTATAAAACAGTTTGGGACCTTAAAAGTTAAAAAAAAAAAAAAAAAAAAAACTTTTGGGACTAAAATTGCCAAAAATAAATTTACTTAGGACTAAATCCACAAATATATATATATATATATATATATATATATTAAAATAGTCATTTTAATAAAAATTACGTATATATATACATATATGATATATGTGCAACATGTTTCAAACAACACTGAGTATATATGATCATTTTGATAGAAAAAATTACAAAGCCATATAGAGGGTTACTGAATTCACAACAAGATTTGATTAATTTAATTTTAGATTGTGTTAAATTGTTATATAATAAAAGAAATTTATCTTATAAACGATTTATCTAAAATAATATTTATTTTTTAAAAAAGTCGAACAATTAATATGTGTTTCTACTTGAATAAAGTTCTAAAGAAAGACACATTCAATATATATGTTTTAGTAGTAACGCAAAACACTAAAGATGACTAATTTGGCCAGGGCAAAAACTCGTTTTCTTGGACAATGCCAAAAAAAAAAAAAAAAAAAAAAAGCCTTTGGAATGCATCTTTGAAGGATTAAATAAAGGTAATACGACACCCAAGTAATGAAAGTCCAAAGATAAAGTAAAATCCCAGAAAAATTATAAGTCGATTACAAATAAAAGTATTTTGATATTTATACAAAGAAAATTTATTTGTTTCATATTGTATTTTTATACACTTTTTCTTAATATTAGTATATTTATATTTGTATTTGTATTTAAAAAAGATATATTAATTTGGACCATCAGAATTTAACTATTTATTTTAACATTATTATTATTTGCTGACTTAAGTATCAGAGAAGTTTTAAAAAAATCGCAAAAAACTTCTTAAAAGGTCCAATTATTTGCATCACACACATTTTATCATTTAAAAAAAAAAAACAGAAATACAGACACAGATTTTGTCAAATACATGGAGTGCACCAAACATATTCATTTTTTCACCTCGAAGAAAGGAACCTTTTGATGGATTTCA
>JAXGGT010024003.1:0-15395 GCA_035583425.1 Marsdenia floribunda
TAAAGAGGAGAGAGAAGAAGCATGATTGTCCTCCTCATTATCGAGGAGGAAAGAGACTATTGGCGGCCGTCATAACTAACAGCTTTCTGTTCAAAACGACGCGCCCATTTTACATTTTTTAAATTCCACTCACACAGCCGCAGCCGTGGGTCCCACAAAGTGTACAAGGTACGCGTCAGACGGAGTATGACTACACCGACTGACGCGAGGGGCCACTGAGCAGGCAATATACGAACAACAATAAGTGTTGTACTTCGCTCTCGCTTAAGCCCAGGTATTCAAGCGCTGCCCTCGACTACTCGTGATAGATCGCTATAACAAGACGGAGTTCATAGCTCGACTCATATAAGCAGAGTAGTTAAGGAGACCTCCACACACATCGCCTTAGCCGAGCTGCACAACACATGTGAAACGGGCAAGAAGATATTGCAAACCGACATAATAAGGTACAACTCGCTACTTGTTAAATCAGGCAGATTATGAAGAATGAGGAGCGGCAGGTCGCACCCGCCTGCCCGACTTGCCCTGCCTATCAAGCACAAGAGACCATGGGAAGCTTGCTAAATACGGTTGATGTGATGTAACACCTCTGACAATGTACTGCAGTGCGCCGCTCAAATCTGACACATACATGCAAGTGGACCTGAGTTTTCATATTTGGAATATAATTTGGTGTCCGTTAAGACACCTGGCATGACCTCACAAAATCAAGGGAACATAGACGCGACACATGTCAATATTCACCAATCTCGAGGCACCATTGAACGTGCCTATAAAAAGAAGGCTTCACCCCATTGCAAGAGGGTGAGTTCAGTTCTAGAAAAAACGACTTCTTTTTTATAATAAGTTATACGCATATTCTATCATCATATATAGATTACTGACTTTCTCATCGGAGGTTATAACGGGGGTAAAGCTCATCTTGTCTCAGAAAAGAAGGAGCAGTAAGCGTAGCTGGAGATAACATTGTGGTTAGTATCATCCCTTTCTGTTGCATGCAGTGTTACGTATTTTACTACATCAAGCATGACCACAACCAGTAACAACAGCCGCAATAGCCTCTGCATCAACGATCACAGATTGGGACTATGCCTTAGCTTCTTGCTGGAGCATTCAGTAAGACTTGTACTGCACCTCTTGCTCGACTCACCATCTGTTTCCAAGTTGGTTATTTCTTTCTTTTTTATTTTTTTTATTTTTGTTTGTTTTCTCTCTTTCTATTTTATTTCTTCTCCCGTTTTGAAAAAAAAAACCTAGATCTGGTTTTTTTTTTTTTTTTTTTTTTTTTCTTTCTTCATTTCTTCTCCTTTGTTGCCCTAGTGCTAATTTTGGATTCCTTTGTTTTTCTTAGCCCTAACTTTGTTGCGTGATTTGTTTGAGTAAAAGAGGGCTAGGGTTCGTCTACATTCCAATACTTTTTGTTTTTTCCTATATTATTTCAGGTTTTGATGTTAATTTGTGATTATTGCCATTTCTAGTTATAAATTTTTTCCTTCTTGTTAATTTGAATTTGAATTTTTATTTTTCCAGTTTCCTTTTCGTGTTTTTGTTATAGAACTACTGTATTTTTGCATATTGGCTAAAGTCATTTCCTTGGAGAAGAGACGAATTTGAGGATCCCAAGACGACTGCCTCCCGAGTTCTTTGGATCCCCAGCAGGGGAGAATTCTAGGTTGTTGGATATCGCTTGTGGTCGAGAACACACTGCAGTTGTATCATCAGATGGATCACTTCTCACTTGGGGTTCAGTTTCTTCCTTTTTTACTTGTCTTTTATGATTGCCCTGCTAAAATTGATTCATTTTGATCTCAATGGTATTTTGTTTGGGTTGGACTATTATTTCGTCCTGATTATGCTTGGAAGATTCTTCTTGAAATTACTTGATATTAGAAGAATTAGGGGAAGGATATATCAATTACTTCATTTCATTAATGTGTGTGTCTCATGAGCTTATGAGGGTAAAATTTGTTTGGCACATAATTAAGGATTTCAAAATTTTTTTTTATTATTTTTTTAATCTAAGTTATGGCTTCATGTGTTTTGTAATAGAGTAATATCTTGCATTGCAATTCTAGTCATTATAGATGATAGTTTATGATTTTGCAGTATGAATTTTGCTTTTGGGCATCTTATGTATTACTCGGTTTGTCCCACAAATATACACCTCCTTCTCTTTCTATGCAAATTAAGAATGTTGCTGACATAATTAAATACAACCATTCTGCTTAGAATTTCCTCATGATAATATTGAATTGCAACATTAAAATATTAAATGGCTAGTGTTACTAAATTATTCTTGGAATTGATTATTCTTTAACTCTTTTTGTACTATAAATTATTCTTTTTGAATTGATTATTACTAAATATTAAAGTTGTTGTGATATCAGATTATAAAATTGGGATCTTTCCATTTGATTCTTGTTGAATATATTAGCCCCTCTTGATGGCATTTGAACTATACCTTTTTGACAATTTGGTTTCTAAAGTTATTTATATGTTTATAAATGACTTATATCTTGTTGCTGCATTAGATATTGGGCATGAACTGTTTGCTTGAAGTTGTATCAATTTTGATACAACTGTGACGTAGTTACTGTGTGAATTCTTCTCTGGTTCCTCCCTTTGTTTAGTTAGCCATCTAAATATCTGTCTCTAAGTTATGTTGTCAATTTTTTCAAGCTTAGATATTAATTGAATGAAATTCCTTCCTTGAGGTACTTCTCTATGAAATATTGGTGTCAAATAATTTTGGAGTTACTTTAGACATGATCATTAGTTGAATTGATGGTTTACTTCCGAAAGGCCGAAAAGTTAAGATGAAACAAAACTGAAAGGAAAAAGGAGGGGACTTGAGTAAAGAATTTACATCTTTTTATATAAATCTTAGATTGAATAAAAAACAGTAACTACTTGGTAAAGGGGCAAAATTTTTAGCTAAACTACCATGTATGCATGGGTTAACAATTTCCTTTCGCTGCATTCAACTGATGCATCTTATTGTTTGTATCAATTAGTTATTACCAATTTAAATAGTCTTGTCATTGATCCATCAGTCTTACATGTGTTTAGCTGATGATCTACCAAGTCTAGAAGATCCCATTTGTGAGGATCTATATCTGTAGATCCAAAATGACTGTGTAATTCATTAAATTCAGTTTTTGATTTTTTTCTTCTTTTTTCTTGATCTAATTAACCTAGTGTAGGCTAATTTTACTACATACTAGTAAATCAATCAATAAGGGATGTGCATAAGCTATTAGATCTTAATTAATATCCCTACCCTCATTCTATCGAGAAAATAAATGAAATTTGAATGCAGAAATCATACTTAGCCTGTCATTTCAATATTGAACATGCATAAAGTTATTACATCTCAATGGGGACCTCCTTTCCTCATTTTGTCAAAAGGGGGAAAATAAATAAATAAAATAAAACTTACTTATTTTACTTGATGAAGTTTGAATTCAACAATTTTGATATTAGTATGTTGTGTCAAGTTTCTGTAATCTACTGCCAAGAAGTTCCTCATGCAAGCTTGTCTAGAGTAAGATAAATTTAAAAACCAACTATTTTAAGTCTCCTCAGTACTTATTCAATGGTAATCTTGATATCTGATGTAAATAATTAACCCAGTTTGTAATGGAAACCTACAATCTCTGTTGAAACTCCATTTTTTTTTGTGGCTGAAATTTTGTTGTGCTTTGTGTTGCTAAGCTTAAATTAGAAATTATTTGAGAGAGTGAACCCTTAGAAAAGAGAAAAAAAGAAAGGTAAGAGCATTTATTGTTTATAAAGTTATATTACCTAATGGCACGAGTGAGGGTGTTTGGTGGCAGATGGTCTAATCTTTCAGGTAAGGTGCACAAATACCTGTAACAGAATGAAATTGCTAATATCTAATTTGTTGATTACATAAATATGAGGTCTTATCCTGAGAGACCTAATTTAGAGTAGGTGCATTTCTAGTACTGCTCCAACCTCTGAGTAGTTATAAGGTGTTTTGCATCCAATACTTGTTAATTATTTTTTGAAGTGAAAGAGGTGAGCTAACATGTAAAAATGGGAAGCAGTTAAGAGCTGTTGTTTTTAGTTTTCTTGTTGCTTTCTTTGTTCATTAACCTGTTGAGTGAAATGTTTTATTGTTTCCAATTTCTGTATTTGCCAGGGCTGGGATGACCCTTATGTTCCTCGTACTCGTGAGGGTCTCTTGAAATGGAAGTATGCAACTATGAATTCTGTTGACTTTCTTTTTCAGGTTGCATTTCTTCTCTTCTCTAGTGTTGTTCTTTTAATTGTAAATCAATTTGGATTTTTTAGGGGTTTACTTTAGTTGCCTTAAATTATTTACATATCTTTTTATAAAATGATTTCTATTACAACCTTTTGATCCTTAATCTATATAATTTATTTAGTCTTTCTATTTCATTTTAGATTGCAGATAATCGACATCAGCTTTACCTTTATGAACGGGCGAAGAAGAAACTGATGGGGGGGAATACCGTTGTATTTGAAGGTTAGTTATTCTTTTTCTCTTGTTCTATGCACTGCTTTGTCGTGGTGGGGTTTGTGAGATGGGAAGAAGGGGGTCACCATTTCACTGCATTGCCACTTTGCTTGGTCTACAAATTTCCAACATATAAGAAGTGAGAAACTTTGGGCTTATGTGTCCCTTCTTCATGTATAAACGAGAGTAATAATTTTGTTGAATATTTTATTGTACTCAATGATCTATCTTTCTCTCTTGGGGGACAGGTGGGGCTAGTCTATTGATTTGTCATCTGGCTAACTTTCTTTACATAAGCATGCTTTAAATGATGCTTTCCTTGGAAAGTTATTCCTTCTAAGATCACAAACTGATATTATACGGACTCTTCTTTGATTACATGGAGATTGTAAATTTGAAATTGTGGTATAATTTGGAGAATGGAATCTGTGAAAATGAATTCTTCCTGTTTTTTAGATACGTGACCTTGTGTTATTTGACATGGTTAATGCTTCTGTTGATTGAGCTTCAGTGTGGTTTGCATATTTTGTAATTAATATCATTGTTTACAGTGTTCCTTTGCTTGTTTTAATTTTAATTTAATAATCTCTTGCATTGCAATTCTTGTTTTGCAGTGCCATCATGAAAGCATTAGCTATGAAATCAGGGAGTTGGAGACTTATCTTAACTCGATTCAGATTATTTTGAGTGTTCTTGTTAGTTCCAGAGTTTATGATTAAGCCTTCTATCACAAATCTGATTTTGAATTTCTGTAACTTTAATTAGAACTATTTGTTATGATGCTAGTTGGAGGAGCCATAGATTCATACTTGTTTGTTTCACTATTATTTTGTATTTTAAATTATTAAATACTTTTTATTTAAAGAAATATTTTGTATTTTGAATTATTAAGTGTCTTTTATTTAATGAATTATTCAAATTTTGAATTATTTTTCATTTTTACGAATGTTAATTTTGGTTTTTTAATTTTAATAATATTTTAATGTTAATTTTCTTTAAAAAAAATTAAAATTATTTTATTTTTAACAAAAACTAAAAAATAAAAGCAAAAATAATGGTTAGAATATTTTTTACATTAAATTGTATTTTTTAAATTTTAATATTAAAGATATTTTAAAATGTAAAATTATTTTAATTAAAAAATAATTTAGAGCAAAAAAGATAGTTAATAAATATTGTTTTTGACTTAAAAAACCATAAAAATATTTATTAAATTTTAATTAAATTTTAAATTTTAAAATTTTGAAAAAAAATATAAAAAACGGTATTTATAAACCATCATATTTTCTCAAAATTATAAACTCATTTTAAAAAAAAATTAAAAAATTTAAAAATGGGTAGAAACAACGAATAGGTGGCCGCCGTTTTTGGCCACCAAAAATGGCAGCTTCCACAGTCGTCGTTTTTTTTTTTTTTTTTTTAACGACGTTTTGGTCAACCTTCATTTTTAAGTGTCGTATTTGAGCAAAACGACGATTTTGTAGCTGTCGTTTATAAAAAATGACACTATTTTAAACGACGGTCAAAGAATTACCGTGCAATCGTAATTATAGGCAAAAATGATGGTCAGAGAACCAGAAACGGCGGCTCCTTAGCAGCCATTTTTGCCTGAAAATTTTGTAGTGATATATGTATA
Source organism: Marsdenia floribunda (assembly GCA_035583425.1). Taxonomy (NCBI): domain Eukaryota; kingdom Viridiplantae; phylum Streptophyta; class Magnoliopsida; order Gentianales; family Apocynaceae; genus Marsdenia; species Marsdenia floribunda. Next base: position 6,141 of record JAXGGT010024003.1, read on the forward strand.
TTTCAAATTTTTATGAAATACACACACACACATATATAGCTGTTAACAAATCGAGCTGTTCGCAAACGAAGCTCGTTTGATTTTATGTTCGATTAAACAAACCGAACTCAAATATTTTTCTAAACTCGATTATCATTCGAGCGAACTCGAGTAATGTTCGCAAACATAATCGAGCAAAACATGAACAAATTATAATATTTATATATTATAAATTATTATATATTAATATTATATTTACTTTAAGAAAACAATTAATTTGATATGTTGTTGATTTAGCTCATCAATGGGAAAGCGGTCGCTATATACCTAGTCACTAATTCTGACGGTAAACAAAATTCCTCCCTATTTGCGAGAACATTGCAACGAAGGAAAGGTGGTCAAAAAAATTGGTCAACGCAAGGTTGCGATAAAATTGTGCGATTGCTTAGCAATGACTTTTTACTTAGTTTTCATAATTTATTTATTTTAGGAAAGCTCGGTCAAAACCACACGCAACGATGTATTTATTCATTTTACAAATTTTAATTAAATTTGCAATGTCTTAGCAAGGGCCTTTTTTACTTATTTTTATAATTTATTTATGTTAGTAACGGCTTAGCGAGGACATAATTATTCATTTTATAAATTTAATTAAATTTGTGACGAATTAGCGACAACTTTTTAATTTATTTTTGCGACGATTTAGCATGAGAATAATTATTAATTTTATAAATTTTAATTAAATTAGCAACGGCTTAGCAATGGCCTTTTTACTTATTTTTCATAATTTTTTATTTCAGTGACGCGAGGGCTTATTTATTCATGACGGTTTAGCGAAGGTATATTTATTAATTTTTAATTATGTAGTAAATCTTAGCGACAGGTTAGCGAAGAATTAGCGATGGAGTTTACTAAAATTTTAACTTTTATTTTATTTTTTTTAAGTTCCCCTGTAAATATTTTCTAACAAATTAATTTGACAATCCAACAGACAATTTCACTTATAGCAATACTTTTATAACAAATAAAAAGAAATTAAAAGTATTCGTATGAAAATGAATTTAAAAAAAGTCATATTAGTATTTCGACATAGGTATAGATAGTATAAAATAATTTCGAAATACAAAAATCTTAATAACCACAAGTTGCATACTGTGCAAGGGCAATAGTTAAAGGAGGAGGGAGAGGGGCGAATCTCAATCCTATATCAGGGGACTGATGATGGTCAGGTGATGGTGTAAAACTATCGTTGTGAGAGGATGACGACATCTGCTCTCCTATCTTTTTATAATATGATCTCCTAATGGTCTTATGGTAATTAGACATAATTTTTAGGGTCTATTTTTTTTTAATATATATTTCTCTTAGGTTTTTTTTTTTTTTTTTTTTTAATATTTATCTTGATAGTTTCAATTCTTTACCCCTAGATTATGTATTTTTTTAAGACTTATCTTTTATTATCTTTATCTTGTCATTTATGACTTTTTATTAGTTTTTATTTTTTGGTATCAATAAATATTTTACTTCCTAAATTTATTATTATTATTTGTATCTTCTCTTCCTAAATTCATTCTTTCGTATGTTTATTTATTTATTGTGTTTTTTTCAATCTCAAAAATTTCATCTCTATCCTTTATAATTTTTATTTTCTAAATATATCTTTTTTTAATAGAAAACAACAATTAAGTTTAAAATTTAAATATTTTCTATTTAATAATTATATTAATATATTTTTACGTAATTAAGATATTTTTAAATATGTTTTCTATTAGATTATATATATATATATGTTTTTAAAAGACCTTTTAAACTGCTTATTTATAATTTCTTTATTCTCCATCTTTATATACATCATTTTTTCAAAATTTGCTCAATTTTGCACTTATTCATTCTTTTCTTTTCTTTTTTTTTTTTTTTTTATGAATAAATCTTAATTTTCTTCATTTAAATAATTAGAGTCAATATAATCAGAATTAAATGTGCCTCCCTTATTACAAAACATAGAAGGGGGCAGAAGTTCCACATCATGAAAACCAAAAGATGACTGTGAAATTACCCATTTCGCTAAATTATGGGCAGCACTATTACAAAGGTATTTTGTGTGGTAAATAGACCAAAACATATGTATACAAATCTTCTCCCCTTTAAAACAAATTGTTTCATTCATTATTGTTATTTTTTCTTTTGCTTTGCTAATTTGTTTTTCTTCCTTTTCATGCTCATTGCTCTTTCCACTAGAATATTTTTCATACATTTATTATTATTTTTTTTTTCATTACAATACTTTTATTATAACTTTTTTTAGTTTCATTGTTTTCTCTTTCTTATTATTATTATTTTTTTCATTTTGACTCATTTATTGATCAATTTTTTTACTCTTTTATTCCAATAACAATGATATAGAAGGTACCAATATGCACCTCTTTCTCTTTTTTTTTTTTAGTTTTCACATCTTTTGTATTTTATTTTTTCGTGTTATCTTCTATCTATTTATTATTATTTTTTCTTTTTTTTTTTATTTTAATTAGAGAAAAATTTATTTAAATTTGGGCAAAGTATACAATTAACATAAATATTTGATTTTTGATTTTTTTTTTTAAGTGAAAACTATTAGTATTTCATTCATATTTCTAATTTTTTTTTTTAAAAAAGATAAAAGTTAATTTTTTTTTAGAAGATCCAATTATTTTAGATAAATTTAATTTTTGATTTTTTTTTTTTAAATCTCATTCAACAATAGAAAAATTTAATTAAAAGAATTTAAATATTAAAAGAATATTAATCATTTTTATTTTTGATTATTCAGTTAATTAATATATTATTATTATAATATTGTCGAAACAAAATTTATGTATCAAATATTAGTGTTTTATATATATATATACATATATTATATACTTTTATAAAATACTTAGGATGTTTTTGGATTGGAGCTTTTTTTGAGAAAGCTCATTTTTTTCAAAAAGAATTGAGTTGATTGCGAATAACGAAGAGTAAGGTGGGGCCAATGTAAGATGTTGTCTAGTAAATAGAAGACAAAAATAATATATTTTATTAGTGTAATGATGATTTTTTATTTGAATTATATATTTATATGTATATATTGAATATTTATAGTAAGTGAGTGAATTTTTTATTCATTTTTTTGCCACCTCACCAGACATGAATAGTAACATGTCATATTGATGTCCAAACAAGTACAACTATATTTTTTTGAGTTTGAGTGAAATTTTGAAAAAAAAATCATAATCCAAAAACAGCCTTAGTAATTTTTTACATAATATTATAATAATTTTTATTTTTTATTTTTTTATTGTTTTAGTTTTTGTATTTGTTTAAAGGAAAATTTGTAAATTTGGTCCCTAATGCTTATAGTGTTGGTGTGATTGGTCCTTTTTCTTTATTTTTTATTTAGTAAGTTTCCAATGTATAATAAGTTGGTATATTTGATCCATTTATTGACAAAATCTATTTTTTAGACAATTCAAATTTTATGAAGGAATGTACCAAATATACCAATTTATTATACACTGATGATCTGTTAAATAAAAAATAAAGAAAAGACACCAACTATACCAATGATCAAAAGATTAAAGACTAAATCTATCAAATTTCCTTACTTAAAATTTTAAAGCTTTAATACAATTATAATACTACATAATTATTTATATAAAAAATTATGGAATAAAAATAAGTTGACAAAATATTAAAATAAAAAAAGATTAGAATTACTATAAATTAAAAAAAATTGTAATGTGTACATTCTGCACTTGGAAACAAAATGTGTATATAGTATATATATAAGATTACAATGATTCCTTTTAGAAGGAATTTTTCTTTTAATGATAATTAGTGTAATATTTGAAAGCTATCTTAGCTTTTTTTTTTTTTCTTTTTTTTTTTTGTGATGACAATTTTTGTAATTTTTTTAAACCATAATTTTTTTTTTTTTTTTTTACCATTGTCCCTTCATTTTCCTCACAAATTATTTCCCCTTATGTTTTAATAAATGTGCTTACATTTTTTTTAATTATTTTATTCTAGCTATAATAAAGGATACGAAGTATTAATTTATATATATATATATATCTTTTAAAGTTTATTTTAAATTTATTCTTGTATTTTTTTTCTTCTTTACAATAAAATCAAATTGCCATTTTTTTTTAAAATCAAAATAATTATTGTTATAAATATAAAGTGAGGGTGAATTTTAATAGAATATGTATAACTTTCTGTTAGATTTAAAATATAATATTTTGTAATTAATTTTAAAATATTTGTTTTTCATATTTTACTATGTTTCCAAATATGTAAATTTGTCTTTTGAAATTTTTTCTTCTATGGCAATATATTTAGATTACAAATGAGTGCGAAATCTCACAAGACATCTTCTAAAACATTGTCTAAGACACCAATATAAATTGTGTCAGTTTAATTAACATCAAAAACTAAAATAATTCATAATTTATAGTTTTTTTTTTTAAATAAAAATTATTATTGGATTAAAAATATTTATAAAAACATAAAAAAATAAATTTTCAAATAAATCTAAAACATTAAAAGTATTTTAATAATTTTTATTTACATAATATCTCAAAAATATAAGTAAAATAATTATTTTCTGTATTTATTAACATAATTTTTTTAAGAGTGCGGAGGATATCTCAAGACGTTCTTTAACATATTTTCTAAAATACCAATACAATTAAAACACTTGTGAGTTTAATTAAGTCTTAAAAACTAATGACGTTAAATTTCGTTATGTCAATATTTATTTTGTAATTCATTGGTTAATTTTTTTAAGGAATTTTTATGAGTGTTTTTTATCATTTATTAAAATATTTAATATTATTTATCTATTGAATATAATGTGTACAATTAACTTTTTTGAGTCAAATTTATAATAAACCATAATATTATAATAAAATAAGTAAAAATTTATAAACAGAATATTATATATTTTAATGTAATTTTGATATACTTGGGACATGAGAGTGAATTGTACCACTGTAATATGTATAAAATATGTTTAGATAAAAATTAAAATAAATAATTAAAAAGTCTATAAAAGAAATAAATAATTAAAAAGTCTATAAAAGTTAGAAGGATGACGTTAAGTGATATTTCTTCTAATATTTTTAAAAACAAAACAAAAAAAAAAAGGTTCAATTCTATTCTTGTATGAATTATGTTGATATCAACTTGTAATCGAACTATAGCTCAATATCAAGTCTTTTATTTTATATATATATATATATTAGCACATCTTAAAATATGGTAAATTTAATTAATTAAGGTTTGCCCAGCTTTTTTTTTTTTTTTTTAAATTTAATTATATATAAATAAAATAATTTTGATAAAGAATTATTATTTTTTAAATTTTAAAATATTAAAAATAAAATAAATATTAGATGAAAGATTCAAGAATTATTTTATTTTATTTTTAAAATTTCTCAAATAATTTTAAAAAAATTGGATTATTTTGTTAAGATAAATAATCCATAATAATTTTTTTTTGTTTATATAAAAATCTCAGATGTTAATTTTTTGAATTGAAAGTATAAAATTTTATATTGTATTATTATTTATTTTTTAAAAGAGTAAAAAACGATATTGGAAATAAGATAAATAAGATATTATGTTTTAAAAAAAAATTAAATAATAAAACTAGATATTATTTTAAGGAAAAAAAGAATAAAAATGGGTGTATATGGCTTGAAGTTTTTTTTGAGTTTGTTCATTTTTTTCAAAAAGAGTTGAGTGGAGTTCAAAAAATGAGGAGTGAGGTGGAGCCATTGTAAGAACTTCTCTAGTGAGTAGGAGACACAAATAATGTATTTTATTAAGTGTAATGATAATATTATTATTAGAGTAATATATATTTAAATATATTTATTGAATATTTTATTTGAAAAAATCTACCAATTTGTAATTGATTAGAAATTATAATATATGTCCATATTTTCTGAATTTTAGTTTTATTCTTCTATACCTTTTTAATTTAGTTAAGAATATATATATATATAAATATTGTATATTTTTTTTCCCAAATTCTGAAATTTGCCTTATTATTTTGTAATATTTCTAAACATAGCAATAAATAACGAAATTAGTGTTCCCCAAAAAAAAAGCAAAAATATGTACAAATATTTTAAAAATAGTTGCAGATAACGGAATGAAGTTTCATAAATATTCTTTTATTAATAACACTATCTAAACATTGAATAAATAGGCATAATGTTAAAGAATATATGTATATACACAAATAGTTGTTTGCCAATGCTAATTTTAATTATATATATATATATATATATATGTTTTTATGATATGCTACACCTTCATTTTGTTTCCCCCCAAATTTGGAACTAATGTTACATTACCTACAATATTGAAAATCATTACAATTACCATTGAAATGAAGTATAAGTTAAACCTATTTTGCAGAATCAATAGTCCATGTTGACATTAAACAAGCACATTGCACTTCCCATGCCCAAAAATGCACCCAACCTCATAGAATACAATCCTGCACACTGTTCGGGAGTATGGCATTGATCCATTCCCACATTTATGAAATCATATTCTTCAACACACCCAGTCCAAACTACTGACATCTCAACGTGATAAAACATTCACTAGAGACATTATATTACATCCCAAAAATTGAAAATGAAAACAAAACATTCTCAACCAAAGACAGTATATTACATCCCAGAAATTATACTTATGAAAACACGATCTGCAAAGTCATTTAATGGGAATATAACAGAAAAGGGGGGAAAAAAAAGAAACACAGCAGTATCTTCATATTTTTGCTGATGACACAGCAAAATTCACAATAGCATCTATTCCAAGTAATTCAGCAATGGAAAACCCATTTTTAGATGAATCTTCTTGGGCAGAATTACTACCAGTGTTGTCTTGCAACTTGTTCAAGTCCAACGACCAACCTGGTTGATGGAAAACTATTAAAACATCTGATACATTTCCTATGATTAAGTGGAAAAAATCAAAGAACATAATAGAAAATACATACTTTTAGATCCTACACTTGATTGAACATGTGAATTCTCAAAGTATTGATTAATTTGTGATCCATCAGATGCTCCTAATCAGAATGATTCATTATTATCAAATTTACCAGATTTGAGTCATCAATTCCGACAAATAAATAGGTAATTTTTCAATACCTTCAGTCTCATCCTTTGTAGATGTTTCAACTGAATCTGTCCCCGCTTCTATGCGTTCTGCTTCCACTGCGAATACTCTTTCTCGAAGTTGAATAGTTGAAATATTCTTGAAGGTAGCCTTGGTACTTTGGTCTGGAAAGCTTTCCTCAATCCCTTTAGCATTGAATGGACCACCTGCAGTTGACTGATGTTCGAGTGGTTGTTGTTCATCCATATGCACAACATTCCTTTCTGTGGATGGTGCACATGTCGCTGATGTTGTTGTTGGTCGTGTCCATACATGTTCACTTGTGGACCAAAGGCAGGTTGACCCTCTTCAGGTTGTGGCACAAAGTTGTCTGACATATCTTCAGTCCTTCGCAAATGACAGTTATTCCCACCGTTCCCAGACTTTAGAATGTCCAGAATTTCAGCTAATGTATTTTGTACTTGAGAACGAAAAGCCTTCATCTTCCTGCGGAACCTGCTCCCATCCTCCCTATCCTTCTCCCATTGTTGTTGTCTATGTTCTAGTTTCTTATCGATGGTACCCAGATTCGGTGCATCCGTGGACTCTCCTCTATGTATCTCGCAAACATCATCTCCTTCATCCTCCATCTTCTCTGACTGTGTATGCTTTGTTTCATTTATTTTCCGTCGCTTTGACTCCATGCATAATATGTTTTGCATTTCGTATGACAACTTTATTGGCTCTGTGACCTCACCTTCGAAATCAACACCAATTTCCCTGAAAATCCTCTTTAGAAACCCACCATAGGGGAACTGCCTGTCCCCTGCCGTAGTGATTGGGCAATGTTCCACACAAAGCAATTGCCAAAATTCACAAGCTTTCTCTTCAATGCCTTGTAGGTGAGTATGAAATCAGTAGTACCAAGTTGCTTCTGAAATCTACCCTGTATGAATTGTGCCACTATTCCTCCCATTGCACGGCCAGAAACATACATGTCGTTCAAGGTTGCGTGGGCAGAGTCACACAGTGTTCTAGTAGCTTCGTCCTTCAATGTTGCTTTTTGCTTAGCATTCAGATCTTCAAATGATGACAAACAATAACTAGAGTTATGCGTTCCAAACCATTTGTTTACTTGGTCCGTGGTTAGTTGAATCATCACCCCCTTCACCAGTGTCGTAACAATCAACTCCTTGTCCCTTCCTTGCGAAATTACAGCATTCCGATAGAAAAGTCTAACCAGCCTTGGACAACACTCGGTTCAAAACGTTGTCAATGTATCCCATTTCTGGTACACCAAAATCTCTGAAAACCCTTCAAGTTGCCCTAATTTGTTCAATTTCGGTGGCTTGCCCACCGAGATATCTTTACAGGGCCACTCATTAACCCAGGAGTCCTCGAAGAGTTTACAAACAAACAAATTCCGGTCTTTTGCCGGTCTGTGTAGGTCTGGATGATCTTGCAACCCAAGACCGGGCAACAGTGCCCTTATTTCATCGTCTGCGGAATCAACTACGTTTGGCTCTTCCGATGCTGGTTGAGGGTTTTCGAATCTTCTCTTTCGTTTATTCGAAGCACCACTCCTAGATTTCATGTTGTCTGATTCCGGAGGGGGAGGGGGAGGTGAGTGAATCGACAGTGGTGTTTTGAAATGATTGGTATTTTTCAAAGTCCTCTGTGAACAGTTGTGGCGTCTGAAGTTGCAATGGGAGGGAAATATGTTTTTAGTGTTGCGAATGGGCGCCATTACATTCCATCAATTTCCTAGTTTAGTGCAACGTTCAAATCCTGTAAGACAGCAAGTCATTATGATTTCAGAATCTTCAGTCTTCACGTGCACTCCAACACGCTACCCTGGTCACACACCATTAGTGGACTGGATGGCAGTCCTAGGGTTTACACGACTCACAACCCTTATACTATCTGTTTTGGTTTTTTCGAAATATGGTTTTGTAAATTGTAATTGTCGTTTTCCTTTTTTTTTTTTTATTTTTTTTTTATTTTCACATCCAGAAATCTTGCTGCATATGAATAGAAAGGCATATTAATACTGATATAAATTTAATTTAAATAAAAATAAAAATTTATGTTATATAAATTAATTTTATATGATATGTAATTAAATGTATATCATTAATT
>JAXGGT010024033.1:0-15381 GCA_035583425.1 Marsdenia floribunda
CCCCCCCCCCCCCCCCCCCCCCCCCCCCCCCCCCCCCCCCCCCCCCCCCCCCCCCCCCCCCCGTGGGGTTGGCGTGAGTTCTAGAACTTTATTTTTCTTATTAACAGAGGAAAAGTGAAGGGTAAAAAAGGAAAAAAGGGTTAAATTAATAGTCATTTTCTTGTGTCCCAATTGAAAGAAGGAAGTTGTGGAATTTTGTGAAGATATAAAACAACATGGAGAGTCGGTGGTTAGTTGAGAAAAGAGAACTCATATTAATTTGGATAGAGAAACTCCTATATTCCAATTAGTTGACATTTTTTGTTTTCTCTATGTTTTCACACACCACTTTCTTCTTTTATCATTGGTCACTGGTCTGAACGATAGCTGGCGGCCCGATAAACTTTCTACTTTTATTATTTTTATTTTTATTCAAGATACATAACATAAGTCTAATCTTTCTTTCAATTTCCTCATTGGCTGGAAAACATTTATGAAATCTCATGATAATTTCATGAAAATATATATATATATATATATATATATGTATATTTTGGAATATGCTTCTAATCTATTGTTAAGTGTGTCCTTAATGTTTTTCTTTATTTAAAAGACTAAAAACTTGATATTCTTCGCAATTTAGATATTTGGTAATATTTTTTTTTTTTTTTTTTCCTTTTTACATAAACAAAAATAAATTATTTAAAAAATTTTAAAATTAAAGTGTTTTTTTATGATTAAAAATATTAAAATGTTCTTTTATGATTTTACTTTATTTAATAAGAACAATTACTCATTCATTTCTTTTTTATTTGTCACGCCGAAGAAAAAAATTTTTTTTTTTTTAATTTATCACATTAAGAAATTAAGATACATATTTTTTTAATACTCCTATAATTAATATTTAATAAATTATGTTTATTAATTATTTTTATTAAATAAAATAAAATAAAATGATATTTTTAGTTTTTTCAAATAATAGATAAATTAATTTTTTGTTCTTTAAAAAAAATATATTTATTTTTTTGTACTCCTTATATATATATATATATATATATATATATATTTGTTGCATATAAGAAAACACACCCTTATCAAGAAAGCGTAGCTCAATTGGTAATAGTTTCACTTAGAAAATTAAGGCTATATTTGGATAAGCTTTCAACTTGAGTTGAGTGAAGAATGTTTGTCTCTCATAAACCAGAACATTTGGACACCATTGTTTTTGAGAAAAATTTTGTCTCCCAAAAATACACATATAAAACATACCTATAAAAGTTGTGGGTCCTACCTTATTTAAAAAATATATATCGTTAACAAAATCACTCTCATACACTTTTTTCAAAACAAACATTCTCTTACACGTACAATTATTATACCTATAAAACATATATATTTAACCCCACCTTTTTCAACATAAAATTTAATTTTAAAAAAAAATATGAGACAAGATTCATTTTAAATGATAGTTTGTCTCGAATAAACCATTTTTTTCCAATTAAACGTTTATCCAAATATAGCCTAAGATACACCTTTTTTTCTTTAATACTCCTATAATTAATATTTAATAATTTATGTTTATTAATTATTCTTATTAAAGAAAATAAAGTAAAATGATATTTTTAGTCTTTTCAAATAATATATAAATTAATTTTTTGTTCTTTAAAAAGAAATAAATTTTTTGTACTCTTTATATATATATATTTGTCACATATAAGAAAACACACCCTTGTCAAGAAAGCGTAACTCAATTGGTAGTAGTCTCACTTATGATTCAAGAGGTCATGAGTTCGAGATATTACATAGGCAAATATGCCTTAAATTTTCAAAAAAAAAAAAAAAAGAAAGAAAGAAAGAAAAGACACCCTTTAAGAAACACAATATATATATATATATACATATATATTTTGAATTAAAAAAATTAAAATATATTTTAACTTTATTTTTCAATAAAAATAATTAATAATTACGAGTTGTTACATATTAATTATAATATTATTAATAAATATATTTTAGGTTTTTAATATTGCAAGTTAAAAAGAAAAATTGATTCCTCTATGATGTGATAAGCAAAAAGAAAAAAAAGGGAAATACATATATATATAATATTATATTATAGGTGTGAGAAAATCACACGTAAGTGCATGACATCCCTTGGATGAGGCAATGTTGCTTCTCTCATCAATTATACTTCTTGTAGGCAATTAGAGAAGCAAACAAATGATTGTAAATTGCGGCTAAAGAAAAATTCCAACCTTTTTCAAATACAGCATAATTGCAAAAATAAAATAAAAAAATAAAAATTATGAGCCATTAATTCCTTTGATTATTATAGCAGGGGAATAATAATAATAATAATAATAATAATAATAATAATAATTATTACAATAAAATAGCAATAATTGAATATGGTTTGATTCTTCAAAATAGTAAATAATAATAATAATAAAAAAAATAGTGTAATTCCGGTCCATTGAATCTATAAAGGGTAAAAAAAAAAAGGAAAATAGGGTAATCTTATCTTGACTAAGCAATGAATTGTGATTAATCAGTGTAAAGTACATGAACTTTGACATAAGATAAGACCATTCCATGGTCAAAAATTTATTCATGCTCTCCATTAATGAAAAAAGGAAAAAAAAAAAAAAGAAAAAAAAGAAAGAAAAAGAATAAGATTCTCCTTTGATTATGCTAGTTTGGTTTAAATATATTTTAATTATTTTTTTTTTTCAACACTATTTATGTCACTATTTATTTAATTAAAATTATTTTCAAGAAGGTATAACTCAATTGAACGCAACAGTTTCACTTATGATCTGAGAGGCCATAAGTTCGAGACACGACAGAGGTAAAAATACGTCAAATTTCAAAAAAAAAAAAAGAAAAGAAAATTGTTAATGAATCGAGTAATTAATAAGATAGTTTAACTCAGTTAGTAACAATCACACTTAAATTATAATGAATATATATATATATATATATATTTAATTTAAAAGTATTAACTAGTAAACACTACTTATCAAAAAAAAAAACTAGTAAACACTATATTATTATTAAAGTTAATTTGTCTTTACTAATTAAATTAATTAAATTTCTAAAAAAAAAAAGGAAAAAAAAAAATCAAAATACTCGTTAAAATCCAATATATGTTTGAAACTTTTAAGTTTTTTGACTTTTAATGTAATTTAAATTTATGACATTTTAAATTATTATTATTATTATTATTTTTTTGTGAATATGACATTTTAAATTATAAATGAAATAAAACTCAAATCGGATAATCAATCAATGAATCCAAAAAGAAGTTTCCATTATCCAACAAAAAGAAATTTTCGTTTTTTTTAAAAAAAAAAAAAAAAAAAAACTTATTGACTGTGGAATTCTCATAATCTCTATGTTCACACTTCACTTATTGATATTTCAATTGAATTTTCCACTTTTCACTTTTCTTTCCAAATCTTTTGCTTAAATTACTTACCTTCCATTTTCCCATAAATTTTGTATAGGAAATTTGTTTGTTTTTTTTTTTTTTTTTTTTCTTTAACAAAAATAATTAAATTAATTACTAAAACTTTATCTCTTTGCTTTCAATATTTTATATAAGAAATAAAAATGAATAAATGAATATTTTACATAAATGTCCTTGTCTTTTTATGATGTCACATTTCTCGAAACTTCCTAAAAAGAAATCAATATTCAAGAATACTTCTTGCTCGCCTTCTACACACTAGGCCCACCCCCTCCCCCTCCCCCTCTCCCCAGCCCATCACTCTCTTTTTTTTTTTTTTTTCCCCTCTTATTTTATTTTATTTTAGTGTAGAAATGAGCATATATATATATATATATATATTCAACTAATTTATAAAAAATGCTATAATAAATCCCGAATTTAATATTTAATTATATATATATATATATATATATATATATTTAATTTACAATTAATATGAATTTTTGCTAAACATTTAAAAATTTATTTGACTTAAAATTGTAACTCTTGATTTTTGCTAATTCAATTGTATTAATACATTATTTTCTTCCCACAACTTAGCAAAAATTAAAAAAAAAATAATAATAAATTTCCACAATGGCGACTGACGCAGAGATTACGAACATTATTAGGACTAATGCCTAGTTTTCTTTAAAATATATATATACATACATACATATATATATATATATATATATAAGAGTCAAACAAAGTGGAGATCAGTAGCTATACGACCGATGTGATCCTAGCCGTCGGTTCATTTTTAATTCCGTGAGGTGTCAATATCTGAGAAAAAAGATTCAGATGTGAGATAAATATAATAACGAACATACTCTGAAATGTTTGTGAAATTAAAAGAGTAAAATTGGTTCTGGTGGAAATGCCAACTGGAAAGGGTATTACTACATTATAATTTTACTTTACTTTATTTTATTTTATTTTTTTTAAATTTTTCTTTTCACTAATAACTTTATATCATTTTTGTCAATAATGTATAGCTCAGTCAATAGAAGCCTCATTTATAATTCACAAAATCATGAATTTGAAACACGACAAAGACAAAAATACCTCAAATTTAAAAAAAAAAAAAAAAAAAAACATTATATCATTTTTATGTAGCCCATATATATATATATATATATAATTTAATTCAATTATAATTTGATCGATTTTAAAATAAAAATTTGTCAAAGACATTGTAACTCAGTTGATAGTAACCTCACTTATAATTCAAGAAGTGATGAGTTTGAAATACAACACAGGTAAAAAAAATCTCAAAAATTTCAAAAGAATAAATAAATAGATAAAAATTTAAATAATAATAATAATAATAATACTGTGCGAGATTATTTGAGATACTTTTATAAGATTATATGTAAAATAAAATTAAGACACGTATCACTTTAATTAACATTGAAAATTAATAACGTTAACTTAAATCAAGATTTAGAATAAAAATAATATTTTAAATTTTAGCGAGAAAATTAAATATGAATATATATATGCACACAATAAATACTGACAAAATTTTAATTGATTATAATTATGTTATTGAATGACAATATTTGTTTGACATAAAAATTTGACAAATTAATAATATGGGTTACTTAACTGATTTAGTCAAATAATGTCAATCGATACTAATTTTTAAATAAGAAAAATTAGTTAATTTAATTTCTATTTTATTAATTTTTTTTTTACAAACTTAAGTTCTTTTATCTATTTTAAAGTGCTCATTTTGATTTTTAATTTTTTAATTCATATTTCCCCTCAAAAAAAAAAAAAAAAATAATAATTCATATTTAATTTTAATTTGATTGTATAAGTTGAAAATTATGAAAAAAAATTTTATATGACTCGTTTCAAGATCCGATTTTAATACCAAAATGATCAAAAAAATAAAATAAAATACAAAAAAATAATAATAATGATAATAAATGGTGAAAAATTAATAAAATAAGGATTAATATAATTATTTTTCTTTAAGTTATTACATATTAATATAATTCATTATTTTCAAAATAAAATATTATTCAAATAATTATTATTATCAGATAAATTTTCTTTTTGAATAAAGTGGAATTTTTAGAAAGAATAAAATTTAAAGAACTATTTTTTTTTTTTTTTTTTTTTTAAGTTTGCTATCCAATTAAAATTTTTTTTTTTTTAAAAAAATATAAATATAATTTTTAATTTTTGAAAAAAAAAAAAAGAATTTGGGGGAATGAGAAATCGAAATGGTGAAAATGGAAAGAAAACATCTTGTCATCTTCTCGGAAACTTTGTATTTTTATTATTATTTTTTTTTTTTTGCAAAATGAAACTTTGTAATTAAGCAAAGCCCTTTTGTTATGAAGGGAAAAAAAATGTAAAAATGCAAAAAAAAAAAAAAAAAAAAAAAAAGAGAGATACCGTACTATACTTCTCTACTTATACTCTCTCCAGTTCTTAGCTTCACCCAGAAGCCATTCTTGCTGCTTATAAAATCCTCTGTTCTTAATTAATCCGATTCATCCAAACAAATTCCAAAGAGAAATGGGAAAAATCGCAACTACTGATGATAACAAATCGGCCGTAATTGGGACGACGAAACGAAGGATTATTCGGCTCCCACCGGAGAGAGGTCAGATCAAAAGAGAGATATTCAAGAAACTCGGCAAAGCATTCATGTCGATGTCGATCAAGGTAATCGGCTGCTTCCGTCTACCGGATAAAGATGGGTGTCTAAAATTTGGGTCACTTGCAGAAAAAAAGCCGGTTGTCCCTTATGACGAAACTCCTCCCGGCGCTCTGTTTTAATCGTTTAAGTAACCCAGGTAAGTAGGCAGCTGGGTAGTACCTACTCCAATTGGCTGATGAACTTCTTCTTCTTCCTCACACGGTGTCGCGGAGGTGGCGGCGGTGGTGGTGGCAGCTGTGGCTTGCGCGGCCTTCTTGTTTTCTCTAATAGATGATGATTAAATTAAATTAATTAATTGTATGTTTATTATTCCTTTTCTTGTTTCATTATTATTATTTTTATTTTTATTTTTGATAAGTATTGTTTCATTATTAGTATACCACAACTCTTATGTAACTAAAATCATCTTCATTCTGTGGAGGGTTTTTTTTTTAACAGTATTATAGTCAAATAAATTCTGAAATTTTTTACTGCATTCCATTTCATCTTCACATATACATATTCATATATATATATATATATATATATATTATCATCCCGTATATAGAATCACAATATCAACTCAATGTAAATTCGAAGTTCCTTTCTAGACATACTGGTTTAGGAGTTTCTCTATTATCTCCTGACTTGCCAAAGTTAAGGGTTCGAATCGAACTGAACCTCACCCTAAAGTGTTTAACAGTTCAAAATATATTTGTAAGTACAGGTATACCTGTATTATTAAGCTTCCTTGAATAGATTAGTCAAAACCAAAAAAGACATGAGATACCACCTCAAAAAAAATTTCATGTAAATTCAGTTCAAACTGTACCAAAATTAGCAATATCAAGAAAATAAAATTATGGGGTTGAATAAAAATAGAAAATAGTGAGTGTGTGAAATAAGTTGAAAAAAAAAAGAAGATGTATATATATTCAAAGCCATAAGTTGAAAAAAAAAAAAGAAGATGTATATATATATATTCAAAGCCGCCTTCTTTTCATTTCAGAGTTAAGTCAAAAGAACAGTATTTATTAGTATAATTAATTAATAGTATTACTAGTATTTAAATAAGCAATCACTTTCTAAAGTTACTCAAGAGTCTTTAATGGTTTACCTTATTATCTCTCTCTCTCTCTCTCTCTCTCTCTCTCTCTTAAAAAGTTACCATAAATTAATGTTCATTTTCATTCCATGGAGTATTTATTATTTATTAATTAGGTTTTTGAAGTTTGGAAGATGGTTAGGGTTATTCCAAACTAAGTATATTTCATTTGCTTAAACATAAGACATCTATAGATTTTGGATTTTCCAGTTTGGTGCAAAACACACACACACACACACACACACACACATATATATATATATATATATATGTTTGTATGTATATAGGATAAGGGTAGTACTATAAGTGGGAACTGTCTCTCATTCATTCTAAATGTAGAAATATTCTACCTTTATTTTTTTTGTCTTTAAAATTCCCTTTTTAACCAAAAGCATGGTGGGGAGATATTTCTGTGTAAGAAGAACGTGTGGTAATTCTATTGGTACGGTCATTTTTTCTTAAGTTTATTAAGTTAGAGGTTCTGGGGGAAAAAAAAAAAAAAAAAAACGATTTTATATATTATTTTAGAGGTGTATTATAATTTTAAGATTTTTCATTAAAAATATTTCTACTGTATTTTAAGTTAAAGAAAATAATAAATAAATAAAAAGGAGAGAGTACTTTGTATTTTTATTACTAGAAGGAAGAGGTTTTTTTTTTTTTGCTTTTCTAAAATCTACTTTCTTGGAAAATTAGGGATTTTAATTTAATTGGCTGTCTGTCAAGGGGCAAAAGAGAGAGTTCAATAAAAGGTGAGGGAGGAAAGTGGGTCTACATTGAAGGAATATATATATATATATATATATATATATTTATTTATATTTACTTTGTGCTTTTTTTTTTTTGTTTTGTTTTGTTTTGTTTTTTTTATTTGATAAACTATTTATATTTTATTGCATATGCTTTGGGGCCAATTAATACGTTTGTTAGTTTAATCTTTGTCGTGTTTATGGTGACTATTGACTATTGACTATTGACAATCATAAATTCTCTTGAATTTGCACGAGGTAAATATTATTAAGAATTTTATCTAAAAATTGATACCATTCAATCAATACGATAAAAAGTATTTTAATATTTTTAATTAAAAATAAGTTAATTTTTATATTTTTCAAATATATATATGATAAATAATAATAATAAATATATATATATATATATATATACACGCATATAATAATTTATTTTGAATGGTTAAGGTTGTATTCGAATTTCAATTATATTAGAGTTGAGTGAAGAAATTTTGTCTCTTAATACCAACACATTTGGACAAGGTTTTTTTTCCAATTAAAATTTGTCCCCAAAAACATCTATAAAACACACTTATAAAATTTGTGGATCTCACCTTATTTAAAAAATATATATATTATTAATAAAATTACCCTTACACACTTTTTTTCAAAACAAACATTCTCTTACACACACAATCATTATATTTATAAAACCTATATATTTAACCCAACTTTTTTTCAATATAAAATTCCTTTAAAAAATATTTATAAACAACATTCATTTTGAATAAAAGTTTGTCTCGAATAAGCTATTTTTTTAAAAATATAATGAAAATCCAAATACAGTCATAATAATTAAAATTTTAATTGACTCTTTGGCCCTGGTTTCACATTTACACCCTTTCTCTCCCTTCTCCCCCCATATTTAGCATAATCAAATAATACTTCCTTTCACATTTTACCCACGACTTTATGGCCCAACTATTTTACAATTAAATTATGATTATGTTTGTTGAAATTGACATAATAATTTAACTCAATTGATTTTTTTTTTTTTTTTTAATATCTACATTATAGGAAAATTGGCCATTTTAGTCCCCAAATTAATTTTGTTTGGACAAAGGGGTTTCTGTTCTTTATTTTTGGATAAACGAATCCCCATTCTTTTTTCGTTTGGACAAATGGGTCCCTATTTTTTAATTTTTAGATAAATAAATCCTCATTCATTTTTTTGTTTGGACAAATGGATCATTTTGACCAATTTTATTTACAAAAAAGGTGTTAATTTTTACATGATTTATTATTATTCTACATATTGTGATGATAATTATTTCATTTTATTTTTTAATTTCTCTTTTCTCTTGTCGTATTTTTGGATAAAAATTAGTCAAAAGGATTCATTTGTCCAAATAAAAAAAGAATGAGGATTTGTTTATCCAAAAATAAAGAACAAAGACCCCTTTGTCCAAAAGAAATTAGTTTGGGGACTAAAATGGCCAATTTTCCTTACATTATATTTCATGACTAATATTGATTATAATTATTATTATTTTGGTCGCCGGCCATGGTATCCATGCAGGCCCACAGTGGAAAGGTATTTTTCAACCATACCATAATCGAATATTATTTGCTATATGATTCAAATTAAGTAAAGTATTTAAAATCAAAATTTAATTTAATTGCCAAATTAGTCACTCTTCCATTCAAATTTAATTCTCTATTTTTATTCTCCTCAATTTGTAGTACGTTTTGGTCCTAATTTTATTATTATTATTATTTTAATCTTTCTTGATCCTTGTTATATAATAACTAGTTATGATAAAAATTTTGTTGAATAACTCAGATTTTCATATATATATATATATATATATATATTGCAATATTGAGGCATTTTTTATCTCTATTATGTCTCGAATTTATGACTTCTCGGATCCTAAGTGAGGCTGCTACCAATGGAGCTACACTTTCTTAAAAAATTTTCATATATTTAAGTCATTACAAAATTATGATTTCGTGTATTATTTTCATTCCTAATTAAAATTATTAATTTTTATATATTTTGATTGGTTAATATTTACTTACGTACTAGTTCATGTGATGACTTTTAAAGAATTTTTTAACAGAATTTGATCGGATAATCAAATTTTATTATTTTTCAAGAAAAAAAAAAAAAAAAGTTAATAATTCATTTACAGTACAGTAAAAATCTATCACATCATGTAGTAATCATGAAGGAAATCGTTCCCACTTCATACTCCATAGCCACAAGTTACTCCTTAAGCTTGTGAAATAGGAAAGCCAACTGACCCTCCTGTCTAGGAGGCCGTTAGGTACCCTAATTTGCATCCTCCACCAATCTAGGGCGGGCGGTGGGGCCCTCAGGACGTGGGTAACGCCTTTTCTCCCTAAGGAAAGCCAACTGAAATTTAACTCGACCCTACCTGAGACCCTACCTGAGATCTTATAGACATATATATATATATATATATATATATATATATACACTTAACAACCCCCACCGTGGGTAAGGAGAAATCAGACAGTTGCAGCAATAATCCTTCTTCCTCTGTACGTTCTTTCTCTCTTTTCTCTGCTTCTCTCTCTCTCTCTCTGCATAATTATTATACAATGGCGAAGGAAGATTTGTTTGCGAACAACAAATTAACAGGTGGAGGAGTACCACCACTACGGCTTACGCCGGAAAGAGGTGAGATTAAACGGAAAATATTCAAAATGATTTTCAGATCAGTCGTGTCATTCGGATCCAAGGTTTTTGGATTTGGACCTGCAGGAAGAAACAGGAATAAGAAGAAGGTGCAGGTGAGAGTTGCATCGACTGAATTAACTGCTTCCTTTCCCCCACTCAATAGTTCCAAGTGAAGCTCGACTCGAGTTCGATCGTGCGGCCGGCCGGAAAGGTTGATCGGTCTTCATTTCCATGGATATATGATTAAGTAGCTTTTACTTTTTCTTCTTTTCTTCTTATACTTCAGTTTCTACTGAAGGATATATATATATATATACGTCCTAGAATAACTGAAAGAAGGCCGGCATAGGTTAGGACTTTCCAGATTTCTGTTACATTTCTTATTATATATTTATGTGTATAGCAGAAAATCTATTAGAAAATTCATCATACTCTAAAACAATGGTACTGTGTAATAAGAAGTTAAAAATAGTAAGTTAGTGCTACACCTTCTAAATATAGTTCCACTAAAATGATTAATTATGTGTAATAATGCATCATTTTGAATTATTAAATAAATTCTTCTTACGTTCAATCTTGATTGGTTTGCATTTGCTCATGATTGTTCTCATTAATTACTAATTCGGTTTAGATCATCTCAAATATATTTTTGTTTGTAATATATTTTGTTGCTGTTGTGATGTAATTTCCTCTTATAGATGGAATTGTTTGTCCATTTTTCATTTCATTCCTTTTTTATAAGATAATAATGCTATTTCAAGATTTATAAGTGATAAAACTACGATTTTGAAGATAAATAAATTAAATTTAAATTAATCCAACTAATAACTTTAAAAATTTTTTATTATTTAATGAAAAAGCAAATTCCAAATTTAAAATCAAAGGTTGAGAATGATGAAAAAATCCACATTAATTTTCTGGTCAGGTCAGAATACCTCCCAAATATAAAGAATCATTCAACAAGTCATATGATGAGCTTGACTGATCAGTGCCCCAAACCAACTTATGAACGTCTTTTAGTTCAAAGGAACAACAGCTGTGTGATTCTGGCAGACAATTGGCCACTTCTAAGGCCTTCCACCTCATCATATATACCCCCTCTAAATACTTTTCTTTTTTTCCTTTTGACCATTTGAGATATTTATTGACCTTAATATAAAATACTACTTGTTCATTCAAATTTAATTAGGGGATTTTTTTTTTTTTTTTTTTTTTTTTTTTGTGAGTGATTCAATTTGAGAGTGAAATTAGATCAATTACATAATAGAATATTATACCTTAATTTATAGGATATATAACTTTAATGTCACACTAATTGAATCACGCAAATTTATATATACATATATTTTTTTAAAATTATTTTATTGTTTATTATTAAATTTTTTTAATAATTTTAAGAAATTTGATTTTTTTTTTTTTTTTTTTTTTTATTAGATCACCTGATATTTTAAATTACTATTTTAATTAATTTATATTCAGTTTGATTCTGGGAGAAAAGACCTCATCCGAACTCTTACATGGAGTTTTGAGTTTGATTGCTCTATCTAATTTGGGTTCGGCCTGGTTCAAGAAAAGACTTCACTTGACCTCTTACATGAAGTTCACAATTTGAAAATCTCATGTAATATTCACAAACTATTTACCACTTGTGCATGTCGTCAAATCAAAGACTTAAAAATGCTTATGATAAAACCATAAATTAGTTTGAATTTTTTTCTTTTAGAGAGAGATAAATTTTGATAATTTTGGTCTAGAAAATTGGTTGGTTCAGTCTCGTAACTATTTTTGTTAATTAACTACAGTCCAAAATTTTTATTTTTAATATGGTAAATCCTATATCTTTTTACAAACAGCCTATTAAGTCTTTTCGCCCAAAAATTTAAATTTTTCGATCAAAATTCATCATGTATAGGGCAAGTAATGATTCTTTGAGGGGACAAACAGTCTAAACAGTATTCTTCCCTCTATTTCTCTCTGGACTGAGAAGCAGAGAGAATGACCAGATGGTGAGAAGCTAAACCTCAATGAATTTAGAGTTATGTAGCATTGTGAATACTTATTGTGTAATTTATTTCTTTCAAAAAGCGTCAACATTATCATCACTACTTTCTTATTAGGATCATTATCATTAGAATTCGATACGTGATAAAGTTTGACTGATAAGTTTAAATTTTTGGATGAAATGACTTAATATAGGCAGTTCGTAAAAAAATATAAAACTTATCAAGTTAAAAATAAATATTTTAAACTTTAGTTAATTAAAAAAAAAAAAATAGTTAAAAGACTAAAGTGACCAATTTTTCTTTTGGTCTTGACTAATGGTATCCACTGCAAGCGTTCTTTGATTTGAAGTAAATAATTGAACACCAAATGTGCTTTATTCCCATGGATAAAATTTGAACTGTCATCCTCACCATAAAAAGATGGTATTTTCCACGTAATGTAGTTTCCATTAATCCTACCAACGAAATCCAGCTAATCATGGTAAGGACGCATTGTTATCTGTTAATTTTCAACGTCGACTTCAAAATCCAACGTTGGCCACAAGTGATCACTTTTCTTTATCATCGTATCAGTTTTTTTTTTTTGGTTTTTTTTAATTTTGAGTCACTTTTGTTTTTAACATATTTTAAACTCATGATCTTTTGGATTATAAGTAAGATTGCTATCTACTGTGCTAAGTCTTTTTAACAAATTTATAATTTTTTTTTAAATCATAAATAAAAATAATTAATTAATTAAATTATACATAAAATTATAATTAAAAAATAATTAAAACAATTTCGCATTGTTATCTGAATTATTGAAATTGACAGTACATATATATATATAATTAAGGTATTATATTTTCTGATTTTCCATTCACACGGGAGAATGGGATTGGACAAGCTCGTGTTTTTGACTCTGGAGAATGATAAAAACGTATGTCCTGAAGTTGATTTATTGATCATAATAATATATAATTTTTTTTATGTAAAAATTGCGAGATTTATTATAAGTTTATTGAATCGCGAAATTTAATTATGATACTCCGAATTATATCCGAATCAATTATTTATATCTTAACAAATGAAATTTATTATTATTATTATTATTAAATTATCTTAATTTGTTATTTCAATAAAATAATTGTTATGTGTGTGTATATATATATATATATATTTATCATTCTCAATGTCCTTGTAATAATTTATTAAAAATTATATATTTTTTTAAAAAATAAAATTTAAGACACTTTCGCCTCTAATATGTCTCGAACTCATGATTTATCTGATCATAAATAACTAAACTACGAATTCTTAACAAAAATTAAAAATTGTCTTAAAAAAAAAAAAAAAACTGGTTTGGGGAAGATAGACTGATTGATTCTCTATCCATTAGTAAATAGTCTCATTTATGAATTATTGAAAGTATTCAATGTTAAATTAATATCGAATATAATATATATATATATATATTATTTCCGTCTTATAATTATTTTATACTCTTAAATTAGATTTTATTTTTTTTATTTTTATAGTACATGATCTTACAATTTTTGGTGAATTTTTTCAAATAATTCTAACATTTTGGGTTCACGCGTGTTCACCATGTGAATAATTTATTAAGGGTTAAACCCCAAAGGTGTAGGTGATTTAGTAAGGTGGTCTCCTAACTTAAATGAGATCGCAGGATCGAAACTGTACTCACGTTTGCAATCATTTAAAAACCTGGGACTAGAGCTTAAGTGCTGTCCATAGTTGGGACCATTCAGGACACCTCGTGCACTAAGCAAAAAAAAAATAATTTATTAAGGGTTATTTTAATATAGTAACTCTTGTAATTATATGACTACGGAATAAATATATAACTAAAACAATTGAATTATTTTTTAAAAAAAAATAATTAATCAGATAGATCAAATTAGGTAAGAGTAAATAATCGTATGATTTAATATTATAGAAATAAAAATATATAATTTAGTTTGAAAAATATAAAATAATTATAGAATGGAAAAGGAGATTTTATGTGAGAGAGAGAGAGAATCTGAACAAAATTTAAATCTTTTTCTGGGGTCCATGAATTAATTTATGTTTATCCTTTCATGTGAAGACTTTGTGGGTGCAGGTCCAATCCAATCCCATTTAGTCATTTTAATGATTTCAATCTTTCCTTCCTCATTTCCTTTCTCCTCCTTGGATTGAAAAATTAGTAGTCATAGAATGAATTCCAAAGGGAAGGGAATTGTGAATTGGTCATGTCATGGTTTTGACTCTCTTGTTTTTCTTATCAAATTTATGGATTTGGCTTAGAACCAATCCATATTCAAAGGGAAAAGGGAAATAATAATAATAATAAGATGTTGATTGATTGATGATGGCACAAAGGGAATCTTATTATTTATTATAATGGTGTTTCTGTTACTGCTTGACAAATATATATATATATTTGGATTAACGAGGGAACCCCGCCAGCAGCGCCCGATCACCCAAAGGGCGGATTCCGACCACCGGCGAATAAACCTCGCCCACCTGACCAGATGCCTCTTAGACAAGTAGGAGACAAATCGAGGGATGTGCACCAGAAGACAGAGGACCTGTAGAAGCCCGAATCCCAAGACAAACCCCCACAAAGAATATATATATATATATATTTTTATAAATCCCTTATTTTGTATGTCCATTGATATTCCATGTAATTAAACCTCCACTACTATATGTAATATTAACC
>JAXGGT010024052.1:0-15378 GCA_035583425.1 Marsdenia floribunda
CAACTAAACTAATGGGTTTCACAAACCCATCACAAATATACAAAATTTAACCTATTTTATGGAAGAATGTCGCTTGAAATGGGGAATTTTTGAAGAAAATTCACCAAAAATTCGGGTAAGATTCTCTGAATTCCTAAACCAAAAAAACCGTGTTTTTTTGTTCCACCTAAACTGATGGGTTTCACAAAGCCATCAAAAATATACAAAATCTTACCTAATTTATGAAAGAATATTGCCTCAAATGTAGATTTACAGTGAAGAAAATGAAAAGAAAGGAAGAAAGAACGAAGTGGGAAGAGGGAAGAAAAATGAAAAAAAAAATTAAAAACGCGTCTGAAATGAAAGAACTTGGCAGGACCCACGTATCAACCCTACCCGCTTGACCCGATCAGACTCGACCCAACCCAAACTGAAAGGGTCTGGGTGAAATTTTTTTTTTAAAAAATTTGGCTTTAAACGGCGGCTCGACCACCGTTTCTGGTTGGGCTGAGTCGTCGTTTTTTATTTTTTATAAAAAAAATTTGCCACCGCCTTTTTAAAAAATATTTATCTATATAGGCTAAATCGGCGGCCCGACCGCCGTTTCTGGTTGTACAGGCCGTCGTTTTTGAGTCAAATTAAAAAAAAAAAAAAAAAAATATTATGTAGGGTTTAGGGTATTTTAGGGTTTAGGGTTAGGGTATATTTTACTATATAAATTATTTTTAAACACTTAAATAGTGTAATAATCATTATATATCTAATTTGGTAGTAATAATAAAAAAAAATTAATCATTTCATATACAAATGTATAACATTTCATAAGTGTAAGTTACGATGTATATATCTACTCTGAATATATAAGTTAAATAATTAATCCAATCGTTGGATATAACCATATATATAAATTATTCATATTGACAAAATTTTATTTTAATCAGATATTATTTCACACGTCATCTATTTATATTTGTATATTTAATACTGAAATTTACACATTTTATTGTTTTACAAAAATCAAAATTTTAATCTAACCATTAGATTTGTTAAACAATATAAGAAAAACTGAACCTGCAAAATTTGAAGCTAATCTGACATTATTTCATTTGTCATCCATCTACTTTTGTAATTTTCATATCGAAATATATATATATTTTTTTATTTTATAAAAATCAAAAATTTAATCCAACCGTTAGATTTATTAGAAATATATTAAAAATAAAATCTACAAAATTTGAAGCCAATCCGATAGTATTTCATGTGTCAACCGTCTACTTTCTTAGTTTTAATATCGAAATATACACGATTTTTTATTTTATAAAAATCAAATAGTTAATCCAACCGTTAGATTTATTACAAATATATTAAAAATAAAATATACAAAATTTGAAGTCAATCGGATATTATATGAATATTGATCGAAGTTATAAACTTATATTTTGAGCAAAAACCACGCTTTGTAACCGTCGTATTTGCTAAAATGAGGCGTCGTATTTGTCTAACCTAGTACAACAATTATAAATCCGTCGTATTTGGTCACCAACACTGTCGCATTTGCCAAACCAAAAACAACGGTTCACAACACCGCCGTTTTTGTTGAATTGGGAGTGTCGTATTTGACTAATCTAATACGACACTTATACATGCCGTCGTATTCGGTCACCAAGACTGTCATATTTACTAACGTAAATACGACGGTTCACAAAACCGTCATTTTAGATTGACACGTTTTCCAAAAAAATTCAAAAAACGATGGTCGGGGGACAAACCGTCATATTTATCGGACCAAATACGACACCCTCGAAGCCGCCGTATCTGATATCCAAAAACGATAGTTTTCAACCGTCGTATTTGGTAGGCGTCGAATCTGCCAACTTTTTTTGTAGTGGGAACGTGACTTTAAAATGTGTGCTTTTGGGTAGCTCCCAATGTTAAGTAAGTACATTCGAGTAAGTCATGGATTATCGAACTGGAGATCTAAGGATGGTACATGTCTTTGGAATAGGTGTTAGTACATTTATCTTGTCTCATTGAAGGTTGTTATGTAGAGGGGTATTTCTATCATTTCACTTGTAGGTCGGAGACTATGCCTTAGCAGTGTTATTCTTGGGTCAATATTTCTATATGGTGATGAATGAGAATATTTAAAAATGATAAAATACACTATTTGATAGCAAGGGTATTTTGGTCATTTTAGAAGCCATGAATAATATGTCTTTTTGTCCCCGGAGTGGTTCAAGTTACCTTGGTGTTGTTTAAACACAATCTGGGCTTATTGGATAATTGATGGGAAGAGAAATTAAATTTATTCTAAGAGGCCATTTACTTAATTATTTGGGTAGGAATAAATTAATTAATTGTGTTGATATATAATGATATATATTAAGAGTCTAATTGGATTTAATTAATTAGTCTTGGCTATTTTATAAGTTCCAGAAAAGACAATTAATTAATTAAGAGGTTTGGTCCAGTCTTTGACATATTTTTTGAGCACAAAACCTAGTCCTTTTTAGGATTTGAAAATTTCGGTTATTAGGACTTGGTCAAGTCCTTAGCTGGCCGAAATTGTTAAGGTAGTATCCAACTAGGTTTCGGTTTTCCTTTTAGATAAAATAGTTGATTTTTTTGGTTTCCCTTTCCTATGGGAAGACTATACCTAAAATCAATTTTCTTAAAAAGAATTAAACCCTAGAAAAACTATAATTAATTGTGCTGCCTCTCTCTCTCTTTCTCTCTAGCAGATTTTTCATCCACGAAATGCTCTCACTAAGCTAAGGCTTAGAACAAGGAAGAGTCATACATTTGAAGGCTAAAAGGAAGAAATTTGAAGCGTTATACCGGGTCTGGCAGTAATATCCTTTTAGATGATCGGACAGTAAATACCTCTCCGATCAGGCTGAAAATTTTACAATGATAAAGGAGACATATATCTTCCATATTAACGGTGGAGATTAATTTTCAACATTTGGATTTTGTGATATTAATCCAGCAATAGAGATCACATCAATCGCATTTTCAGTCCAGCGAACAAAATTTTTTCGACAAATGGAAGACTAATTCATCTCCAATCAAGCTGAATTTTGGACAATCGATAGAATAGAATTTTTCCTTCAATCTGAATAGTGGAGATCTATTTTCAACGGTGGAATTCAGAGATATTGGTTCCGCAAGACAAACTCTGTTGTCTCTAATTTTAAGAAGCTTGTAGACATTTCATGCCATGGAGCAGGAGCTTGGCCGAAATCCTTGTCAAAGAGTTGGCACCATCTTCATCCCTTCATCCCTTCCAACATAAGTTCAAGCAGAAGTTCCAGTACAACCCGTCCCATTGTTGGTTAATTCGTAGGTGGCAAGAAAAAGTAAGTACTTTCTTATATATGTGGCTCGTAAACACTGAATTTTTTCGCTGCGTCTGTTTTCTCAATCCTTCATACACAACTCATCCATTTTAGACATTCCAACTTATGAACCTTACATTCATGTTGACATTTCCTCTCATAACGCTTCAAAAGATATAAACACTAACAAACTTCTTCCCATTCGACAAAGTATTAGGAAAAAAGGGAAAAGGACTTGTATGGTTAAATGACTTCATCTTAAATATCAATCATCCTATTTCATTTCATTTTTCAAATATCAATCCACACGAACTACATGTATGTGTCCCCAATCAATACACACCTAATGCTTCTCCGTTTTTTGAACTTTCTTTTCAATCTAATGCATATGTGATCTTTTTGGCAAATATATCACATACTCATGAACTTATATTCTTATCAAGAGGCAAGTAGTAACGTAGAATGGGTTACGTCAAAGAAAAAAACAATTACATGCTCTTGAGGACAGACCTGGATATTAACATAATTGCATCATGGAAAGAAACCAATAGGCTGGTAGTGGATGTACAAAGTGAATTCTAATCCTGTTGGATCAATAAAAAGATACAAGGCTAGGTTAGTGGCCAAAGGATATAATCAAATTGAAGGTATTGATTACTTTGATTCCTTCTCTGTTGTTCCTAAATTTGTGACTCTTAGACTGTATTTAACCATTTCTTCTGCTAAATGTTGGCCTATTCATCAACTAGATATAAATAATACATTTCTTCATGGACATTTGCATGAAGAGGTTTCCACGAGGCAACCTCAAGGATATAATAAAGCAGGAAAAATGCAGGTTATAAGTTGATGAATTCCCTTTATGGTTCAAAGCATGCTTCAATGGAATGGAACAGTGAATTCACTATTCAATTGCAGAAGTATACATTTCAACAGTCAGCACATGATCACTACATGTTCATCATAAATCTACAAGCTCCTTTCTAGCATTAATAGTTTATGTTGATGAGGTTTTAATCACTACTAGTAATGAATCAGACATTCTTGCCATCAAGACTTTTCTACATGTTCAGTTTACAATCAAAGATGTTGCTATATCAAGTATTTTTTGGGTATACAGGTTTCCAAAAGTACTTCAAGAACTTGCGTGAGTAAGAGAAAATATATTATTGATACACTGGTTGATATGGGATTCTTTTGGTAATAAACCTCTTGAAAATACTCTACCTAAGGGTCATAAATTTCAAGCTAATTATGGCTTGCTAATAAAAATGATCATTGGGCTCTATTATTTTTGTTTAATTTCGGTGCCCAGTGAATGGTTTAGGGTTTGCTAATATATAGTGGCCTACAAATGATCATTGGACTTTATTATTTCTATTTCAATCCATATTTCATGTTAAGATTGTTTAGTGACATGTGAATTTCTTGAATTTACTCAACCCAACATGTGAATGCACATTAAGTGTATAAATTTAACTATTGTTTTTTAATTTAATATTTTAAATTAACCATGTTTCACTGTGAAAAGAATGGAAAAATTTTAATTAAACATCATGGATATCATCAACTAGGGATATATACTATATTTTATCACTTTAACATAACTAAATCTAATAATTAAATCAACGGTACATACGAATCGAAGTGAGAAGTTATGAGATGCAAGCAGGAATATGCATGCATGAAATATGCATATTGCTCAAGGGGTTTCTATGGTGGTGCGGAAGAACTCAAGGGCTCCACCGGTTGGTGAACGGGTGGTGCTTCGGAGCTTTCTATATTCTTCAAAGTCAAATGGAATGTAGAGACGCGGATGGTCCGAATCAACCATCTCCGGTGGCGCTTCAACCTTCTTATCCTGTGGTGCTAGTACAAACAGTACGAATGATATGCGAACCTTTGGCTCATGGCATTGAACTTGATGCTTCACGTTGCAAAATCTTCCATTTGTCCACACCTATATGAGTTTTCAAGTATTATCAATACTGGGTAGGTTTCAATTTTTAATATATATATATATATTCTATATATGAATTTATTATAACAAGAGTTATTGGGTGTATCACCTTGGCAACATCACCAACATTGACAACAAGAGTGCCGGGGATGGGGTTCACTGGGACTAACTCTCCCGTTTTCTCATTTACAACCTCCAAGCCATTAACCATCTCATCATCCTGTAATATAGTAAGGAACCCTGGGTCTGAATGCATTAGAGCCCCAGTTAATCCTACGCTCTCATGGCTGTAATTGTACTTGTTCATCTTTATTTGGCAAGACCAACCCTTGAAAATGTCATTTGCAGCTGTAGGTAATCTCAAACCTTCCATTAACATCCGACCAAGATCAAGTGCCAGATTATGTAGCGCAACACAATATTTCCTTATAATTTCCCTATTCAGGAAAAACACAGAAATTTATGTCATTAAAATTGGATTAGTGTTATATATATACACACACAGGAAAATTAATTGATTTGAGCACTCATTTAGACATATTTTGTCAATACGGTCCTTTTAGATTGATTTTTATTAATAAATAAGATCCTTTTGAATGTGAACAAAGTGAAAATATATATATATATATATATTTAACGTCAAAGGACCTTATTGCAAAATATTATTGGTAGAGAAAATAATAGTGACCTTATTGATGAAAATATGTCAAAAAGGTATAATTCAGTTAGTAGCAACCTCACTTATGATCAAAGAAATCATGAGTTCGAGATATGTCATAGACAAAAGTGTTTCAAAATTTTCAAAAAAAAAAATATTAATCAAAATATGTGTGTATATATATATTAAAAAATTGAGTTTTTTTATCTTGAACGAGACTCTATCTATAACCTTCAATAATTATAGGTGAGACTATTATCAATCGAGCAATATATTCTCTTGTCCCCATATATAATGTGGATTTAAAGCAAGTATTTAAAAAAGAAAACAAAAAAGAAAAAAAGAAAAGTTGTCATCACCTTTGGTGGGGAGAGGCACCAATTTGAGCACAAAAAAGATTAATTGCTTCTGAAGAAGGAATGTCATAAATGCCCAAGCTCTCAAAATATGGACTGGCCATATTTGGTGGCGTATATCCTTTGCCGTACTGTGGGTGGGAAGTTTTGTTTCTCTCTTTCACTTCCATCGGAAGGCCTAAGAGAGACTGGGAAACCGTCTTCATCTCAGACATGAGCGTCAATGGAATTCCATGGTTAACAAGCCTGAAGCAGCCCCATTCTTCGCATGCTTTCACTAGTCTCTCAGCTAAACAACCAGAGAGATCTTGCTGGTCAATAATTGGAACGCCGGTGTTTGCCATGGCTGCAATTACTAAACCACACCTTTGTTACTGCTCCAACACCTGATATAACTGGGCTTTCTTCTTGGATGCGTTTTCTCAGCGGCATGTTACTCTTTTTATAGCTGCTTGAATTGTGAATAACACCAGTTCAGTTCAACATTAAAATATGGTAAAAGAAGAAAGATTTCTTTGTTTATGGAAATAAATTAAAGGACCAATATTTCTCATTATCAATTGTAAAAATAAGTTATAGATTCAAAAAAAGGAAAGAGAGTTAAGGCAAAGATTTCTTTATTTAAGGAAAGAAATAGAAAAGGAAAAAAAGGGTAAAAAGGGAGATTTCTTTCCTTATATAAACAAAGAAAACAAAAATGAAAAAAAAAAAAAGGGAGAAAATGAAAAATAGTTCTGTATTTAAGGACAGGATAAAAACGAAAAGAATTTGAAAAAAAAAAATCAAGAAGAAAGAGAGAGAAACAAAAGATTTTCTTTTTTAGGGTGTCAATATTGGACAGACACAAGAAAAAAGTATAAAAATATTTTATTTGAATTGAAGATTCACGGGTTCAAATCAAATTAGATCCATCCATTTAATATTAAATGTGTTCAAGTTGTAAATATGCAAAACTTACATAAATCGTTTTTAATTTGTGTAATCTATTTAAATAAAAATTAATTTTTTAAATTTTAGTACTTTCTTTGATTATTAATTATTAATTTATTATTAAATAATTGTAATTTTTATTATTTTAAAATTTTATATATAATTAAATAAAAAATAAGAAAATTGGCTGGTTTAGTCTTCTAACTATTTTCATTAATTAACATAAGTCCACAATCTTTTTTTTTTAACTTGTTAAGTCCTACATTTTTTTACAAGCAGCCTATTAAGTCCTTCCAGCCAAAAATTTGAATTTTTCGGCCAAAATTCATCACGTGCCGGACACATAATGATTTTTTAAGGGCAAAATCGTCTTCTTGAGTATTATAAAGCTATGAACTTAGTCCCTTAAGTTTATGTTTTGATTTGTTATGGTCCCTCATGTTTATTTTTGTCCAAAGTAGTCTCTTAAGTTTATATTTTGATTTGTTATAGTCCCTCATATTTATTTTTGTCCAAAGTAGTCCATTAAAAATTTTTAAATTGATCAAAGTGGTCCTTTAACCGTTAACATCTAAATATTTTGTTAACTCTCCATGCGCGTGACATCCTAAATTCTCTTTAATTTTGAACAAAAGTACAAAAATACCCCTCTAAAAAAGGCACATGTAAGGAAAGTTAACGGAATATTTGGATATTAACGGTCAAAGGACTACTTTGATTAATTCCAAAATTCTTAAGGGACTACTGTGGACAAAAATAAACATGAAGGACCATAACAGATTAAAACATAAACTTAAGGGATTAAATTGGTGATTTATCCAATATTTTTAAAATTTTTTTTTTTTAATCTTTAATCTTTGTTATTTGTTGTATGATTGGATAATAGATATGAACTTAGAATTGAATTTAATTTATTTTAAGACATAATTTGAGAACCGTATAAGTTGAATATCAAATTGTAGATAAAAACTTTAAAATGTGAATAAATGGATACTTAAAAATTTATTGACTTAGTTTCAATGTTACACCAGCTTCCTCTCATTTTCTGTCCCAAGAATTCTAAATTCTTTTCTTTCTTTTTTTTTTTTTTTTTCTTTTTCTTTGTTCGATTTCATCTTTTTCCCCTCTATTTAAGTTGATTATGTATTTAATATTTTGTCTACTTATGAATTTTTGTCACCTAATTTTACATTCTGTTATTTTCATCTTTTTTCATTGTTCAAGGTTCAAGTTTTTGTTTTATAATTCTTTCTTTTCGTTCTCTAATCCTACTGTATAATGTCTTTTTTTTTCTTTTTTTTTTGGCCCTTCTTATTTTCTTATTATTTATACTATTCTTTCTAATTTCCACAAATTTTATTATTTTGATTATTAATTATTCGATTCCTTTATTATTATTTCTAATACTATTTTTTTTTAATTCTAAAAAAGGTAAAATTCTATATATATAATGATGATATAATTATTAGAGTATTAGAGTGCTGCGAGATAGAACTTTATCACAAAAGTTATACTAGTACACCCTATCATACCTATATAGGTAGATTTCACTATTTTCGTTTTAAGTTTTGGTCGACTAGTCCTTAACATGTGTGAGAGGTTATCTAGAATGCAATCAAAATCTAAACTGAGTTTGAGTAAAAAACTCAAAAATAGTTGTAGTCCAAATACAACATAAGTTAATAAAACTCTATTTTCTTTTATTCCTTCTTTTAAATTTTTCTTTTTTTAAAAAATTTTTTATTGAAGGCATTTTTTTTTTTTTTTTTTTTTTTTTTTTTTAAATTTTTTTAATTTTTTCCTAAAATAAAAAGATAGAAGTATAAGTTTTGGTTAGGAGAAAATATTCCAAAATTATAGGTTTTAAATTCATAGAATATGATGAAAAAACTCACATTGTATAAGTTATAACCTCCCTAGCAGGATAAATAGTTAGAACCGAATTAAGTTAAAACAATAAATGATTATACTTACTTAAGTATGTATTAAATAAAAGTAATATTAAATTTGGATTCTTTCTCTTTTTATTTTATTTGAAAGTAAAATTTGTAACGAGGAAGTTTTGATTGTCAATTGAAATTGTTTTTGAAAATATGACTTGTTGATATTTTAAAGTTTTCAAAAATGAATCAAAAAGAGTTTCATTTATTCACTATGCTTTTTAGCTCAATCTTTTCTCTTTACTACTTTTTTGTGAAAGTATAACTAATGATGAGTAAAATAATAAGTGAAGACCTTGATAATTGGTCTCAAATGTTTATTTTAGTACAATTATTTCCTTCTATATCTTGTTATTCTCAAATAAATTAGGGTTGTATCTTTAACTCTATTATTAATTTTCACTGAGGACAATAGATTTATTTTTTATATTTTAAAACTTTTAAAATTATTTATATTTCTTTGAGGACATAGATTATAGTTTATTTGTTCTTTTCTTCTATTAATTTTTTTTTTTGCCCTCTTAGTATGAGGTAAGATATTTTATAATTTAAAAAAATATATATTGTGAGTGTGGTAGCGGATTAATTATCTCTCGATTTCGGAGCATGACACTTTCGAATCCCAGGAGAACTAATGGCAATTAAAGAGGGTGCAAAAATGACTCCTCAATACTCGAGGGAAAGAATCATATTGGAAATTGATTGAATGGAAGCTGTCAAGATGACTAATATGGCATAAGCTATAGAGTGATTATAGTCCAAGAGGATCAATTATTTTAGGTCATAGAGTACCTAGGAAAGATAGGTTCCCTTTTTTTTCCTTTTGTTTTGTTTTGTTTTTTTTTTTTTTTTCATGAAAACAATCATAGATGGACTGTGTATGTATATCCTATGATCAAATCCGTTGTATTAAGGTATATATGTTCCATTAAAATAATCTTGATGTGGATCTTAACCTGAATTGAGAGCAGATCAATCCTTTCGGTTGATTTCCCTTATCTGCTTTCTTAGCCAAATCCTTTATCTTGCAAAAGCAAAGTCAAAATTGGGTGGTCCCCCAGGCGGCTCCTCCGATGCTTGAGTCAGAATAAACTCAAAGCTCAAATAAAGAAGGAAAAGTATGAGAGAGAGAGTTAAAGTCCACTTGTTTGGTTATAGGGTCCTCTGTTCTATTTATAGAGTTGAAAAGAAATAGTAATCCTTACGACTTCTAATCCTTGTAGAAAAAGGATTCGTAGTTTAATAATAATAATAATAATAAAATCATGAATCCTAATTCTAATTGGAGAAGGATTAATATTTTAATAATAATAGTAATAAATAAATATTTAATATTACCATAATGCCCTTTCAAAAATTAATAAAATAAGAATTTAGAAGATAATAATAATGAAGAAAATAATGGGACGAGGAAAAATTTAAATAAGAATCAATCGTTAGTTCAATTAATGTGTCTTGGGAGTGGCGACGATTCGGCTGCTCGGGAGTATTTTATTGAAAAGATGGAGTCATTTCCTCATTTGTTTCGTCTCTATTTGTTAGGTTTGTGTTTTTACTGTGACTTGGGAAGCGTGCTATTTTCGACTATAAAGTTTGTTCCAACGTCCTTGCTCAGATCTTATTCCGGTAAGTGAGGTGTTGAAAACTCTGTTATTGTGTTTATATGTTTTTGATTGTCTGGGAGTGCCATCGTGTGAATGTTTTGTTTTCATTTGCAGCAGTTTGTATTAACCATTTGTGAAGAGTTTAGCAATCTTTCATCGTCTGAAAGAAATTTGATAATGTCTTCTTCTAATACAGGTGTGTCTTCTCCTTTCTTCCAGTTTTTGTGTTCTTCATTGTTGTTTTGGGTCATGGGAGAGTATATTGGTACAAGTTGGGATCATGAGAGGTTGTCTGCTAATGGAGTGTCGTTTGGGGACGATGAGTTGTCTGGGGGTTCATCATCGTCTAGGAGTGCTGAGTTACTTGGGTATGTTGGATTGTCTGGGTCAATTCAAGAAGTGGGATCGTTCGGCTTGATTCAAAAAGTCGGATCGTCTGGATGGAACGAACAGAAAATGTTGATGAAAATAGAGTGTTCGTGGAGAAAATAGATGAGAATGAGCAAATAGCTGAAAATGATGAAATGAGCTCGGATGATCTGGTTGATGGAGGGAGTGAAGGGAGACGAGATGAAATAGAAAAGAGTGATTCGAGTTACCATAGCGTTTTGGGGGATATGCCCGTGGATGAAGGGGATGAGGATGAAAATAGTTCACCTGATCATGATGAGGAATGGGTACTCAAAGATTATGAAGGTGCCATGTCAGATGATGATGAATGCTTTCCAGTGGAGGAGAAAGAAGAAATTGATTTTCATGGGGTCAGAATAATGAAAATGGGTTATTTGCGAACGAAAAATGGTAGACGATGTGGAGTGGTATATAGGTGTCATGGGCAAGAGGTGGTGATGCCTTATATAGACGAAGAGAATGAAAAGTTGTTGAATTTGTATGAACCTGCAGGTGAAGAAATTGCTCCACTAGAACCTGACATCGTCCTAAGTGAAGAAAAGGAAAAGAAAGTAGGGGTGGCACAATATCTTATGTTTGAGTCTAATCTGGACGAAGAAAAGGAGTATTTATTGAGGCAGGATTATGAATTGGATGAGGAGTATGAGATCACTTATCCTGGTGGTGGTATGCACACTAACGATTGTCCAGATGATGGGGTGGTAGTATATGTTGCACAATTGAAGGCGGGTCTGAGATTTCCTGTTCATAGATTATTTGAGGATATTGTGAGATTTTGGCAAATCAATTTGGGGCAGATATTGCCAAATGGGATTAGGATGATTATAGGTTTTATAATTCTATATAAAATCAGTGGGGTAGTGATTAGTTTGGATTCATTTAGGCATTTTTTTATGATTCAACAAAGGTACAATACAAAGGAGGGTCGAGTCTTTTATTATTTTATTCGTCATCCTGGTTCAGCGCCGCTGATCGACCAGCCAACAAGTGTACATGGCTGGAAAAAACAATTTTTTTATTTAAGGCACCAAGATGTTCAGGACTTGATACAACCTTAGAACTATAGTTTTTATCTTAGCAATGAGTTTAGACGATATGCGGGAGGAGAGCAGATGAGTACGGATGTTATGAAGTTGAATACGCTGAGGTTTAAGTTAGATGTTTATTTGAATTGGCCAGAGGGATTACTTGAAGCTACAGGGTTGGCAGGGGACAGGGTTGTGAGATTGTCTTGGCCAAGTATGATTTAATGACAAACTTATTGGTTTGACCTAGCATTTGTATAACTTGAATTGTAGTTTTCAATTGTGATCGTCTTTATGATTTAGTTTGTGCATATAATTTTTGAGTGTTTTCTGATCGTCTATGGGACTTAAATTGTAACTTTAGATTGTGATCGTCCTTATAATTTAGTTTGTGTACATAACTTTTTGGTACTTTTTGATCATCTATGGAACTTGAATTGTAACTTTAAATTGGGATTGTCTTTATAATTTAGTTTGTGCTCATAACTTTTAAGTATTTTCTAATCGTCTATGGAACTTGAATAGTAACTTTAAATTGTGATCGTCTTTATAATTTAGTTTGAGTAAATAACTTTTGAGTATTTTCTGATCGTCTATGGAACTTGAATAGTAACTTTAAATTGTGATCGTCCTCTTCTAACCTTTTGTTTATCTGATTGTTTTGTAGGAGATGGTGCTACTTAGGCTATTGCAAAAGCACTCTTGGCCAAGAAAAACAAGAGAAAACTAGACGATGGTAATTTCATGATATCGTGTAGTAAAGTTGTAAATTCTCCCCCTCGTAAGGGAAGTTAATCGTTTGATGGTGTTCTTTATTATGCACCAGGGCAATTTGCAAAGAAGGAAAAGAAAGTGAAGAATGATCAGAGTAAAAAGACTAGAAAGGCTGATGACTCTAGGGCGGTGATTGTCGATAAAGGAGCTTTGTCTGCAAAGGATGGATCATCTGAGGTAAGGCCAAAAACGACGGCCAAAAATGATGGCAAGGCTAGTAAAATTGTTCGACAGCTTGAGGAGACGATGGGGAAAGAATTACTATTGTTCAGACAAGATGAGAAAGAAAGAGGAAAGGAAAAAGCGGCTGAAGTGAAGGTGGCAAAAGATAAAGTAACTAAGTTCTTGCCAGACTGGAAAGTGTTGGCAAAAGGCAGATTGTCAATGCCAAGGAATTTGAAGATTTTCTTTTACAAGGATGTCCTCCAGCTGAAAGTTCTGCGTTGAGTAAATATAGTTTAGCAGATTTGGAGGGATATTAGCTGAGGCGGAAGTGTGAGGTTCGTGATTGTCCAATTAGAGTGTCATTTTAGTATTAATGTGTCAGTTTGCTGATACTGAAATGTTTAGGAGGTATAATAAGATCAAAGCCAAGGCTGAAAGGGAGATTGTGTCACGAAAATCACTGCAAACTGAACTCGAAGAATGAGATCGTCTAAAGCTAAATTGGAGGAAGAGTTGGCGGTTGAAAAGAAAAAAGTGGAATTTTTGCAAAAGGAGGTAGACGATCTAAAGAAAGTTTACACTTCTTGGGAGGCGAAGTATTGGGAAGAGAATGCATTTCGGTTGAAGTGGGAGGAAACGACCAATTTTTTGAGAGATAAGTATGAAGACGAAGAAGACAATATAAATGTCAGGACGTTCAATTTTTGTCGAGAGGCCTTTATGAAATCTGAGGCATGTCAGAATATGGTCAATAGGATCAATCTAATGACGATCAAAGATGCATTCTAGCAAGCAGCTGCCAGTGTTCATGAGAAGTATCCCGATTTTGTTTTTCCTAAAGATTTGCAAGTTTATTTTGATGTTAAGTTCGACAAGAAGTATGCCATGCCTTGGGAGGAAGGTTACGATGAAAAGATGTTGTTGAGAACGTTTCCAACACCAGATAATTCAGATGAACAAGTGGTCGGAGAAGATACGGTGATGGAGGAGGGGGAAGATGGTGAACATATTTTGAGGGCGGTGTATGATGGGATAATTGGGCGAGCAAATACAGTTGACGAAAGTGGGATTGGAGATGCTAAGAGGGTGGGTGTGACTGGGGCTGATCGAGACAATATTGAGAATCCGGAGACGATGGTGATTCATCGATCGTCTGAAAATTGGGCTTTATGTTTTTCTATCTTATTTGTGTCATGTAATGATTGTATGGGAAGATGGAAATTTTTGAGGAGTGTAAATGGCTGTATTTTTTACTGATGCAACAATCTAGAAAGCATGACAAACTTTAAAGTATGTTCTTGAAAATATGTAATTTTTGTGAATCGTTATTTATTAATGATAGTATTTACGAAAGTATGTATTTATGAGCGGGTAAGAAAGTAGGATTGTCTGAATGCCTTTTTCATTTGATTATTTGTGAATGATATTTTTTGAATGAATATATTTTGATTCTTCAAATGTATAGATAACAATGTTTCAAATTATATATAGTATTTCATCAGATCGTGTGATTGTTTTGAACTATAAGATTTCAAAAGACTTTATTTATCCAAAACAGAGGATGCGTTTGTTATTAAAATATAGACGATAGTGATAAAAAAAGAAGATCATAATGATCTAGTTATCAAGTTTTTGAGACGATAAAAATCTAAAACAGGGAAAATACTAAAAAAGATAAGTCTAAGTGTTGAGCGGTTGAAACTATGAAGGTATGTTTAAGGGGAAAATTTCTTCAAATTTTGGCCATTCTAAGTACGAGCCAATTCTCTACCATTCATGTCTTGGAGTCTGTAACTACCATTGCTATTATCCTTTTTGATAATATATGGTCCTTCCCAAGTTTGATCGAGCTTCCGGCTTGGCTCTTGTTTGCTGACTTCATTTTTGTGGAGAACAAGGTCTCCAGGCATTAAAGGTCTGGGTTTTATCTTTTGTTATGATATTGGTTGAATAGATGTTTGTAATGTGCTTCCTTCTGTGCAGCCTTTTCTCTGACTTCGTCTTGCAGGTGTAGGTTTTCGCCAATCTTTTAGTTGTTGGTGGTTTCGTCAAAAAGATCTGTTCGTAGGGATGAGCTGCCAATTTCTACTAAAGTTAGTGCTTCGACTCCAAAACATAAATTGAAAGGAGATTAGCTTGTTCGGCGTTTGGTGTAGTACGATTGGTAAAGGATAAATTCGCGGTTGTCGTCAAACCAGCCAAGATTAATTTAAAAACTAGAAAGCAATATAGTGCTCA
>JAXGGT010024072.1:0-15378 GCA_035583425.1 Marsdenia floribunda
ATAAATGTAAAATCGTGATGCTTCCTTGTTACTATCTATATGCGATAGGTACTCTGCCTATAGTTATGCTTGATTACATGACAAACTTATGTGATTTATGCTATTATTTTAAACACACAAAGCATACACACCAGAGATATAGCTTGGATTTCTTGGGATACCTTATGTAAATCGAAAAAAGATGGAGGGCTAGGTTTCAGAAACCAACCTTTGTTTAATCAGGCCTTATTGGCCTAACAAGGGTGGAGGCTACTACATAACCCTCATTCTCTGGTTGCTCAAGTGTTGAAACATAAGTACTATGCCAAATCTGATTTTTATAATGCTCAATTAGGAAGTTCTCCATCCTATGTGTGGAGATCTTTGCTATTTGGTCGAGAGTTCCTTCATAAGGGTGTTCGGTGGCGTATTGGTGATGGTAGATTAGTCCGTGCTTTTATTGATCCTTTATTGCCTATGCCTTTATCTTTTAAACCTATTACTCCGTGTGTTCCCTTCATGATTAGGTAGATGTTGCTAATCTAATATGAGATGGTGCTTGGCGAAGGACCTTCTGGAAGTATTGTTCTGCCAATGGGATAGAGATCTCATTTTATCCATACCTTTGTGGATTGCAGGAGGGGAAGATAAATGGGTTTGGCATCATACACCATCTTGGGTTTTCACTGTTTCATTAGCATATAAATTGGCTATCCAGATACAGGATAAAGGACGACCAAGCTGCTCTCAAAGTACAAGTCATACCAGCTGGACAAAACTGTGGTAGTATAATCCCCCTCCAAAGGTGCTCATTTTTTCTTGCAGATTATGTCATAACTCTCTTCCAACAGGATCTAATTTGCGACACTAATGGATCACCAATTTAGATCTTTGCCCTTGATGCCTAGCCACACCTGAAATGGATACTCATTTGTTTCTACAATGTGGTTTTGCCAAAGCTGCATGGTGATGGACAGATTTCTACCCGCCTTAACACTTGGATAAAGTATGCTCCTATAGTCAACTTTTCCAACAAATTCTTGACATTGGTGACAAAAATTTGCACACTCTCGAACATTTCATCATGTGCTTATGGGCCATTTGGACAGCCAGAAATGACCTCATTTTTAATCATAAGGTTTGGGAGCCGAAAAGGATCATTGAGGGGGCTTTGGGACTTCTGAATGTATATCAGAATTGTAGGCAAGCCGATGTACATGTTCTTTCCCAATCTCTTCACCATCCTACCTCTTGGCAACCTCCGCCTCCAGGATGGTTGAAGCTGAACGTTGATGCTTCCTTTACCCTTTCTGGAGCAGGTTTTGTTTTCATCTTACATAACCATTAGGGCATGGTCCTCATTTCAAGTGCAGGTCCTATGAATGATGTTCTCTCTACAGAACACGCAAAGGCACCAGGAGTATGGCTGAGTTACACACAAATTCGGGAGTTCAGGCTACCCAATTTAATTGTGGAATCTGATTGTCTCAGTTTAG
The DNA here is from genome assembly GCA_035583425.1 of Marsdenia floribunda. Lineage (NCBI taxonomy): Eukaryota > Viridiplantae > Streptophyta > Magnoliopsida > Gentianales > Apocynaceae > Marsdenia > Marsdenia floribunda. The sequence goes on from JAXGGT010024072.1 coordinate 1,476, forward strand.
TGAAGAAACTCATCTCGACTCAACCTGATCTTTCCATCATAGGAGGTATCATCGATATGCTTAAAGAAGTTTGTATTAATCATGAGGTTTGCTCTTTTCAGCATGTTCTTAGAGCTGGAAATTCCATAGCACATAGATTGGCAAAATTTGGACAGAGTTTTGTTGATCTTAGTAGCTGATGTGAATCTTCCCACCCGTCTGTACTTGATGATTTACATCGAGACTGGTCTTTGATTAATCAATGAATGATCTCTTTGTCTCAAAAAAAAAAAAAAAGAACTTGTGTAATGATTTTTTTAAACTATATATATACTAATTAAACAAAATTAAATAACAAATTTTCATATCTCAATTTAATATTTTATCTTTTCTATATAATTTCTTTTTTTTGAAAATTTTGAGGCATTTTCGCTTCTGACATGTCTCAAACTTATGACCTCTCATGTCATAAGCAAAGCTACTACTCACTGACCTAAGTCTTCTTGACCTATATACATTTAATATAACTATCGAAAGCAATATCTTTTTTAAAAATTAAAAAAATATATATATAGTAATAAAATTAAAATTACTTAAATCTCTATTTTATTTGAAATATCAAATTGCGTATATTATATATAGTTACTTAAATAACAAAAATACTAACAACAAAAATTAAGTTAAACACTATATTAATATTAAAATAAATAGAAAATTCATCTCAATAATTCTATGTAAAATTCATCTTTCACTTTTATTTTTATTTTTTTCACAAATTCATATGTACATTCCAAATTTTAATATACAAAATGAAGAAGAAAAAAAAAATTCCTTTTAAAAGGAAAAAACAAAATTATAAAAAAGAGAATAATCAAAGTAAAAAACAAAAGAAAACTTGACAAATACAAATAAGAAGAATAGAGAAGGAAAATATAGGAAATAATAGAATGAAATAAATAAATAAATGGAACAAATTGTTAAAATAGAAAAATATTAAAAACTTAAGACTTGCAAATGAAATAGATACAACCAAAAAAAAAAAAATTATTTGAAACTAATTTAAATAATAATAATTATTTCAACTATGTAAAAGGGACGAGCAACTTGAACTAAGAAATATAGAAGAATCCAATAAAAATGATGATAAGAATTAAAGAATTAAAAATAATAAGAAATTGAAAGGTTAAAATTAAAACATTAAATAAACACAATAATTATATAAATTATATAAATATTAAAAAATTAAAAGAGTTTATACAATTACATAATATGCCATTAGAAGAAAAACAACTTCTAGAAACTTACTTTAAAATATAAGATATACTAGGTTTATAATCCGCAACCAAGTGTGGATTAATCCTAAAATTAAACATAAAATTAAATTAGTTACTTGAAATAAATTTAATTATACATGTACTATTTTGTTGTTTAATCCTTTAAAAGATGTAATGTATTTTATCTGTCTATTCGATGAATGCATTATATATACATTATTCAATCTTTAATGTATTATATATATTAATTATATGAATTTGAAGGATATATTAAATTGATTAAGGGGGAATTGGATTATGTGAAACTAATACTAAATTTGATAACTTTTGTTCTTTAATAAGTTTATACATATGTGGTGTCGCGGAAAAAGCAATCAGATAAAACCTCCTCAAAATTTGGGGAGATGGAAATGTATCCCTGTGGAAAAAGCAGTAACCCGAAGGGAAACTAATAATCCCGATGGGAATATCAAAGAGCAGCCTGGAAAAATGTGTTATTAAAGATGAAATCTCTCTCAATTAGCTATTGAAAGCTAGTTAAAAACAATGATGTGAAATGTAAATGGATTCTAGAAGTTGAATCCGATGGGGAGAAAGACAATTGAAATGATGGGAAAGCCTTCTCGAAGTGTAAGAGAAAACTTAGAGAAAAACTCTTGAAAACATGATTCTTTGAGAGAGTATTTTGTGAAATTCTGTATTCCTCCCTTATTTGGTCATGAAAGCTTCCTTTTATAGATGAAAATCATAAGGAAGATATTTTATTTTGGAAAGTCAAGGTTCCTTGCCCTCTAAGTAAATTAGGTGAAGCACCTTAAAATATCTAAAAGGGAAATTTTTAGGCTGCCTTTTGAGATGCATGAAAATGAGTTGTTTTTGAGATGTTCTGCCTCAAGGGCATAAATGTAAAATTGGTGTGGTTAGCACCAATATGTTAGTTGAACATATATTAATTTATATAAATATTATTTCAATCTTTTAAACTAATTAAAGCAAATTTTTTTTTTTTTTTTAAAAAAAACTTATTATAATAATTGAAAAGTAATTTAAGGTGTGTGTGGATTGGAGTTTTTTTTTTTTTTTTTTTTTTTTGAGTTTGCTCATTTTTTGAAGTTGAGTTGGCATAATTGCAGAAAACGAAAAGTAAGGTGGGGACAAGTTAAAAAATTGTCTAATAAGTGGGAGACAAAAATAATATATTTTATTAAGTGTAATGATGATATTATTATTGGAGTTATATATTTATATATATTTATTGAATATTTTATTTCACAACTATTCCAAATTTTTAATGGATTAAAAATTATAATATATGTTACCTCTTGTCAGCTTTTTTATATATATATACTTTTTTTTTGTTCAATTTATATATTTTTTTCCCAAAATCTGAAATTTGTCTTAACATTTTGTAATTGTTGTAAACAAACCAATAAATATTATATTACAAACAACTTTATGAGTGTTCGGAAATAATAAAAAAACTGTTTAAAAAAACTTATGGAAAACAAACATAATAATAACGAACGAAGTTTGATAAAATTTTGTTTAAGTAATAACATTGTCTGAACATTGAAGAAATAGATATAATGTTGAAGTACATATATATGTATTAATAGGTGTTGGCCACAACAAAGTTGATTCATATATCTGTTTGAAACAACAACAATTTCTCTGCTTTACTTATTATTATTTTTTTTTTAACATATTTTCTTTGTTTTTTTTTTTTTTTTTTGATAATTTGTTTCACACACTTTCAAATCAGTGTTATCTTACCTACAATATTGAAATGCATTGAAATATCATGGTGAACTAGTATCACTTAAAAGCATATTCCACAAAAGAAATATTTCATGTTGACACGAAATAAGCAGTTGCACCTCCCAAGAACAAAACATTTGGCAACCACAAACAATCCAGAATAGTCTTGAAGGAGTATGCCCAACATGGCAATGATCCATTTGTACATGCAAATATCTATGATCATTCGATCACAAACTATTACAGCCTAGGAATTGAAAATCAAACCATAATATGAAATTGCAGTTAATAGGAACATAGTAGAGTTGTTCATATTTTTCCTGACGATACAACAAGATTAACAACAATATCTAGTCCAACTAATTCAGTGATAGAAATACCAATTTTAGTTGTTCCTTCTGGAATAGAATTACTACCAGCATTTTCTTGCAACATTTTCATGGCATTTGAACAACGTCATGGATGAAAAACAATTAAAACTTGTCATTCATTTCCCAATATTAAATAGAAAAAATCAAACTCACATAATACAAAATACATACTTTTAATTGTTGCACTAGATTGGACATGTGAATTATCAAAGTATTTGGATATTTGTGATCCATCATATGTTCCTAAACATAAGTTATTATGACGAAATTTACCAAGAAATGTGTCATGAATTCGGACAAAGAGTTGGGTAATAGTTCAATACCTTCATTATCATCCTTTGCAGAGGTTTCAATTAAATCTTTAGCCCCTTATATGCGTTCTAGTACCACTTCAAATACTCTTTCCCAAAGTCCAATAGTAGAAATATTCTTGAAGGTAGCTTGGGAACTTGGGTCACCAAAGCTTTCCTCAATCCTTCTTTCATTGAATGGACCACCTGCATTTGACTGATGTTCAGGTGCTTGTTCTTCATCACAATGCACATCATTTCCTTCTATTGAGAAGTGGATATTTGGAAAATCTTCAACTAGGGTATGGTGCACATATGGATAATTTTGTTGTTAGTCATCCCCATAGATGTTGTGTGGTTGTTGAACATTAGGTTGACCATGTTCGGGTGGTGACACAAAATTGTCTGACATATCCTTAGTCCTTCGTGGATAACGGGTATTCATACTGTTCTCAGACTTCAAAATATCCAAAACTTCAACTAATGTATCTTGCTCTTGAGAACGAAAAGCCTTTATCTTCTTGCGGAACCTTATAACATCCTCCTTATCCTTTACCCATGCTTGTTGTATATCATCAAGTTTCTTATTGATGCTACTGAGATTTGGTGCATCTATGGGCTCTCCTCTGATCCATCATTAAGCATCTTCTTCATCCTCCACCTTCGCTGATTTTGTTGGCTTTGTTTCATTGATTTTGTGCTATCGTGACTCCATGCAGGATATATTTTGCATTCTGTATAACAACTTTATTGGCTCAGTTACCTCAACTTCAAAACCAACACCAACTTCTCTAAAAATCCTCGTCAGAAACCCACCATGAGGGAATTGCCTGTCCTTTTACCGTAGTACTTGGGAAATATTCCACACAAAGCAATTATCAAAATTAACATGCTTCCTTTTTAATGCCTTGTATGTGAGAATGAAATCTATCGTACCAAGTTGCTTCTGATATCTACCCTGTATGAACTGTGCAACTATGCCTTCCATTGCACGACTAAAAATAGATAGCTCATTCATAGTGGCTCGGGCAAAGCCGCACAGTGTTCGGGCAACTTCATCCTTCAATGCTGATTTTTGCTTAACCAACAAATATTCAAATGATGACAGACTATAACCTAAGTTCTGCATTCCAAACCAATTGTTTACTTGGTCCATCGTGATCTGAATCATGACCCCTTTCACCAGTGTACTAACGATCAACTCCTTGTTACTTCCTTTAAAAATTACTGCATTCTGGCAGAAAAGTCTAACTAGATGTGGGCAACACACTATGCAAAATGTCGTTAGTGTATCCCATTTCTAGTACACCAACATCTCTGAAAATCCTTCAAGTTGCCCTAACTTAGTAGCTTGCTGACCACAATGTTTTAACAGGACCATCCATCAGCCCATAAGTTTCGAAGAGTTTAAAAACAAACAAGAACTGGTCTTTTGCTACTCTGTGTAGGTCTGAATCATCTTCCAATGCAAGACCAGACAATAGTTTCCTTATTTCATCGTCAGTAGAATCAAGAACATTTGACTCTTCCGATTGTGGGTGAAGGTTGTTAGCTCTTCTCTTTCGTTTATTCGAAGTGCCGTTTGTCCTCATAATGTCTAATTTCTGAGGGGAATAAATCGATTGTGTTTTGTTTGAAGGGTGTGTATTTTTCAAAATCCTCTGAGAGTAGATATGACCTCTAAAATAGTAATGAGAGGGAAATATGATTTTAAGGTTGCAAATTGATGCTATTATTCCTATCAATCCTTACTCTACCCCTAGTTTACTGTGCCTTTCCATATTCTCAAGAAATGAGGCCATAATTAAAATAGACTCTTCACATTCACTCCCACACGCCATATTGGTCATATCGCATTAGTGGTTCACAGTGCTAGGGTATACATGACTAGCACTCGAATATTATGTGTTGGGGATTTTCTTTATATTTTTTTTGTAATTTTTTTTTTTTTGGAAAATTGTGATATACTACCAAATGATACTATATACCCATATAGTAGAAATAAGAAAACGAAGATTCCTTTGATGTTCACGATATAAATCAACCAATACAAATATATGAATTATTAGAACTATTAAATAAAATATAGAAGATAAGAACAAAAAATATCTAGGTAGTGTAAAAGATTTTGATAAAGATTAGAAAACCAAAAAGATTCATACAATTATCTATTATCTATTTATCTTTCACATGAAGTCAAAAAAATCACTATAATATGCAATTTTATTATAGATTTCAGTACAAAAGTCCATTATATATATTATATTCAATTGATGAAAAAAATTCTCACTGAATTTTCTTAAAATAATAATAATAATGAGTGAATTACGTATATAAAAGATAAAATATACTAGGGATACATTCTGCACTCGGTGGGTGCGGAATGTTTTTATTTTTTTATTTTTATATACTTATTTGCACTATTATTTTCCCTTTATATACTTTAATTTCATAAATAATTAAGTCATATTATAGTTGTCTTAATTTAAAAATTTTATGCAAATAATACAATATTTGAAGAAAAATATTTACAATATATAACGAATATATATAAGGAAAAACATATTAATAAATTTGATGCATTTTTTAGATATCAATGCACTTTTTCCTATTAGATAAAAGTGATGGTGCCACCATTTGAGTTACATATTTATGAAAAATGCTATTTTTCAAAAAATAACAATAATCTAAATATGTATATTAAAGGATAAAATATATTATGCTATTAATGTTATATATTAATATTTTTAAACAAAAAGAACCAACTATTATTTGATTTATTTTATTAAAGAGGCTAAGTTTACAAAATTAGATAAAATAAAGAATATTAAGAGACAAAGTCAAATAAGTAAAATTAAAAATTAAAAATAATAATAATAAAATAATAGAGCAAAATAAAATTACAATACTGCCATTCAAAGACATCTTACTTCTAGAAGAAATTTTTCTTTAGCAGATATATATATATGCTAAAAGTAATACCCACATTTGTTTCCTTTTTTTATCACAACCCTGAATATTATTAGTAAAATAAAACAAGTAAAACCTCAAACCTAATTCTGTCTTCAATGCATTACCCAATTGACAGATTTTTTTTTTTTTTTTTTTTTGAGGGATAAATGGTCATCTATATATTAAGACTGTAAGGAAAGCCAATCGTGATGCCAGGCATCCAGTACATTAGGATGAGATGAATGGGACCAACCCACCCTAGTCGACAAAGAAAGACCAACAGAAGCAAATTTATGAGCAACATGATTAACAGCCCTAGGAATATAAAAAAATATGTGAAGAAGAGGAAGAAAAACAAAGCAACTTAAGAGTTTCCATCAAATTTCCAAATATGGATAAATCAGCCTCAGTCTCATATAACTGCCTAGCCAGTTGTTGGCAGTCTGTTTCAACAAGTAGATCCCCATGGAAGCTTTCTCTGCTCTTGAGTATGCCCTTCCATAAGGCATGAGCTTCAGCATGAAATGCTGAAATCATCCCACATAGTGGGCTAGCACCCGAGAGAATCACCAAGCTACGATGATCTCTTAGAACAAAACCAAATCTAGCTTGTCTATGGCGGAACGAAGTATCTACATTCAGCTTTAGCCAACCCTCATCCGGTGGTCGCCATTGGATGTTAACAATCGGTTGCCTTGAAGGAGGAGGATTAGAGGAAGGACGCATTGCTTGGAATTGCTTCAAGTACTCCAAAGATCGACTGACAATTGTTGTAGCCACGACTATTTTCTGATGGAATAAACGAGCATTTCTTTGCGTCCACATTGCCCATAGACATATAAATATTTTCTCCAAACTGAGATCAGCAAGAATAACCTGAGCATGGATCAACTGGAACAACTATATCCATGATTGCACCTTCGATATCCAGCTTGGAAGGAAAAAACCAAGGGTGTACCAGACCTCCTTCACAAATGTGTTGTCCAAGAAGAGATGAGTATCACTTGCATATGCAGCTTGACATAAGGGACAGATGCCATTTGATGTGATATTCTTGTGGCGCAAATTATCACTTATGGCTAAAGAGTGATGACATAGCCTCCAAACAAAGTGTTGAACCTTAGGAGGTATGTTGCTGCTCTAAATCAAAGTCCAGCCGACAAGTGGACATGGGATCATGGAACTGGACCACCACTTTGTATGCAGAGGCTACAAAGAACTTGCTATTAGGAGTGTGGTGCCAAATCCACCTATCTGGACCATCAAGGGGTTGGAGGGGAATGGTAAGGATGAGCTCCACATCCCTCGGGTAGAAAAGTACCTTCAAGAGGTCTTGCCGCTAGCAGCAGTGCTGAATCAAGTTAGGAACAGTCGTACAGGATTAAATTCGCGGTTGTCGTCAAACTGGCTAAGATTAATTTTAAAACTAGTAAGCAATATAGTGTTCACCAGGTCATCTCCCAAAGAAGCCCAAATCGTTAAATCAAATTAAGAAACCTATGATCGCAATCCAAAGTAAAAAGGGGGAGTTTTATGCTTAACGAAATTTTAAAAAATAAAACAATTAAACTAAATGAATTCGAATGCAAATAATAATGAAAAAATGTAATCAGTCTAGGGTTAATGTTCCAATTTAATTCTTCCTTATTCTTTCTAATATTTCTGAATTGATATTCTAATCCCTTGATTGAATTCTAATTTGGAATCCCAAATCAGATCCAACCACCTACTGACAACCTCTTAGAATTCGATTAAGTATTAATAGGTTTCCTAGACAATCGTCTGATCTAACATCTCTTAGTTAATCTAAGACTCGTGAATATCAAGGTAATCTATGAATCCATAAAAAATTCAAATTTGAAAACAATTAAATAGAGATAGACGCATAAATTCAATTAACAATCGTCAATCAAATTCAAGTTCAATCTCAAAAACCCAATCAATCGAATAAACATTCAATCCATAATCTCATATAATCAAATCTGAAAATTAGAATTACAACCAGATATCAATAACGTTCTGAAACTCTGAATTGCCCTGGAAGCATTTTCCCTTAGACCGATTGAGAGGTGTTTAAGTTGCCATCACAAACTCTTGTAATGGCTTCATGATTTCCGAAATTTCTCTCTTCTCTCGCCTCTTCTCTCCAAAAAACTAATTCTGCCTCTTTTTCTTCTTTTTATCCGCCGCTCTTCCTCTCCTTAGGGTTTCCTTGGACTTCACAGGCCCCTTTAATTCTAGCCCATCTCCCATGCAAATTGAGCTTAATAAAATAATAATATGAGGTCTGTTCTAATTCTGTCAGGCTATTTGGACTTGGGCCTGAAATAGAATAATAAAAATATAATTAAATACCCAATAATTTAATATCAATATCATTACAGCATAATAGTCCAAATACCACATAAAAGTCCTAAGAATGGTAGAAAGATATATTAAATACTAAACATAGAGGGTCCAAAATGTGTAAATCTATATGTTATTAAATGCCCCACACTTAGATTTTTGCACTCATGGGCAAAACAATAAAATCAGAGTTTACTAAACTTTAACACTCAAAGATGATATCTCCTGTTTCCATAAATCAACCATGGCAATTTACTTTGCAAAGATAGATCAAACAAGCAATGTTAATATAATGCCTCATAGATCAAAATCAAACAAAATACAAGAAAAATCTGATATTACTTGATCACATATCAACTTAAGCACATACTAGATCAATAAGAATTCTCTAAGTGTGTGTGTGTGTGTGATGTAGCGGAAAATACAATCAGATAAAACCTCCTCAAAATTTGGGGAGATGAAAATGTATCCTTGTGAGAGAAGCAGTTTCCTGATGGGAAAATCGATAATCCCGATGGGAATATCAAAGAGCAGCCTGGAAAAGTGATTTCCAAAGATCAAGCCTCTCTCAAGGAGTTTATTGAAAGTTTGTTTCAAGTAAAAAAAAAGGATTGAGAAAGTGGATTCTAGTGGTTGAATCCGATGGGGAGAAGGCAATAAAAGAATAGTAAAAGGCCTTCCAAAAATAAGAGAATTCTTGGAGAAAGCTCTTGTAAAAAGATGTGTAGAGAGAGAGAGAGAGAGTTTTGGGAGTAAAAATGCTTGTAAAGAATAAGTCCCCTTGTTTGGTCATGAAAGCTTCCTTTTTATAGATGAAAATCATAAGGAAGATATTTTATTTTGGGAGGTCAAAGTTCCTTGCCCTCCAAGTAAATTAGGTGAAGCACCTTAAAATATCTAAAATAGAGATTTTTAGGCTGCCTTTTGAGATGCATGAAGATGAGTTGTTTTTAAGATATTTTCACCTAAAGGGCATACATGTAAAAAATTGTTGTGGTTAGCACCATAAGCATTTTTTTTTTATAAACAAAATCAGAATAATCAAAAAATTCTGAAAATGCTGTAAAAAGTTTAGCCTCAGGGGCAATATTGCAAAATTGGTGTGCAGGCACCATAAAGGATTTTTTTTTTTTTTTATCAAAACGAAATCAGAAAATAATTTCTGAAAAAATGAATGAAGAATTATGATGATGTCAAATATGGGGGAGTTACGAATTTCGTAACTATTTTCATTAACTGCTGCTGCAGTTACCCGATAGAGTCGTTATAACGGCTAGTTTCCCGAAGAGAAGTAACCATTCGGAAATAACTGTTCGGGTGTATTTACCGAATTAAAATAACCGTTCGAGGTGAAGAGCAACTTTCGTCTTTACTCTATAAATAGGGTGAACAGTTGTGTTATTTTATTCACCTCTGTTCTTCTATCTTTTATTCTTTAAGACTTCTTCTAAATTTTTTTTTTTTTGTCTTTTGTGCTTCTTGGGATTTTTCCTTTTCTGATCTCAACCTGTCCGAACTTAATCAAGGTTTGATTCTCAACTTCAACTTCTGAAAATGGAGAAGAGTCCTAAAGGTATTTTAAGTTTCTTTTCTCACTTCTCCTTCTTCTCTTTTTTTTTTTTATTTTTCAGAAGGGAAAAAATGTCGCTTTTGGAGGGTTCTGATAGCCAAAATCTGAGTGTGAGGAGTGAGGAGGTGGCTGATTCTTCATCAAGTTCTTCGGGCACAATTATAGAGACTCCGGTTAGGATTACATGGTCTAAAACCCAGAGTATGCAAACTGCAATTTTAGAAACTGATTCGGGTAGTGGTGTTCAAAACGTAACAATCGTAGAAGGGGTTCCTGTAGTCAGGATCGGAGTCATTAGCGATAAAAATGGCAAACCCATATCAATTAGATACTCTTGTGGTAATAATTCTTTTGATTTTCCTTATATTGACAAGTTTGCTATACAAGAGTCTCTGTTACATGTTGCCCCGAAGGCGATTAGGGCTTCGAATCCTAAACCCATGAAAGGTGGAGAACTGAAAAACCTTTTGTACCTGAGCACAGTTTCTCAGCCATTTGCTATGACATCTATCATGTCGCTATATAATCTACCATCCGGGTATTAAATTTCAGTATTCAATAACTTTGCCCATCTGTCAAAATCCTGCTAACCACATAGGCGTTTATGTTTCCCAATTTAAAGCAGGTCTCAGATTTCCTTTGCTTCCTTTAATTGAGGAGATATGTCTGTATTGGCAAACTCAGCTAGCTCAACTGACCCCAAATTGCATTAGGACCATTTTAGGTTTTGAGCTTCTGTGTAGATCATGCGGAATAGGATCCAATTTAGAACTCTTTCGTAGTTATTTCGTAATGATGCAAAAATACAGTTTAAGTACGGATAGAGGGGGTTCTATGCCCAGCGGCGTCCTGATGCTCGAGAACTTCTTCGGACACCTTCCAGTATTCATAACTGGAAGGATGAATTTTTCTTTCTTAGTCATCCTTCCCTTTCTCCAATTACAAGCCCTTGGAATTATAATAAATCTTTGAATAATGATAAACCGGAGATACGAAGGCACTTGACAGCCTTAAGTTTGTTTGGACGATCGGGGAGAATTGGAATTCTTCCATCTTCCAAGATGGAAGTCTGTATGATCAGGGGAATTTCAATATTAGGAGATTGAGTAATGTTCCTGTCTTTTTCTCTCTATTATTTTCTTTCAACTTGAATACTTAGATTCTGATATTTCATTTCCTCAATTTTTTTAGGGAGTAGCATTATTCAAATGCTAACTGCTAGAAAGGGCAGAAGAGGTGCCACTACGCCCACTCAGGGAACATTTGAGGTATCAAAAAAGAGAAAAGTAGTTCGCTCAGTATCTGGCTAGCCGAAGAAGACTAGGTCTTCCACTGTACAATCTGAATCGAGGCTAGAGCCTATTCAAGAGGCTCTTGATGCTGCTACCAAAGAGGGAACCTCTCAGCCTCAGATCACGATTCCCATCTGGAATGTGTCACAAGCAATCCCTGTTCAGACTGAGCGATCTCCGACTCAGAGTGCTTTGGCTCCAGGCGTTATAACACCAGATATTCCATGGCCAAGTAACATCGGAACGAGCAGACCAGGCCAATCAGTTGATCCTTTGGATGTTTTCAAGCCGAATTGGTCTATTAAAGCAAATGAAGTGATCAGTTCACCAAGTAATGCTGCTGATTTTCTATTTCATGTTATTCCTTCTGCTGAGGCTGATCGGCTGAAGGCTTTTAGTGATGATGATGCAAACAGTGCCTTCATGCTTACTCATGTTCAAGTAATTTTCTATCTCCTTACTTTTTCTTTCTTCTATTTTTGCTTCGCAAAAAATTTTTCTGATAAGGAGAGGTTTTTGTTTTTTTTATAATACTTTCCGTTCAATGGAAATATTTAGATGGTCCATTGTCACACGAGAAGCTCTGAATGTTGCAACCAAGCAACTCGATGATTTTAGAAACCGCTTTCATAAGGAGCAGATGGACCGGATTTTAGCAAATAACAAAGTGGTAAATCTGCAGGAGGAGGTTGATTCTCTCAACAATCAGCTTATTGAAGCTAAAAAGAGTTGGAGACCATAGAGAAAGCATGGAATGAGAAGCTGGAGGAAGTTAATGTGATTTTGGAAGGATATGTTGCAAGCATAGCCGATTATGAACCGCGAGTTGCTGAAGAGGAGAAAACATTGGAGGAATTGAAGATTGCTAGTAGATACCGATCGGAGATATTTGGCTCCAGTCTCGAAGCTAATGGTATGACCTTTCATGCCAAAAAGGCTGGGTGTAAACATTTTTTGCAAACTCCCGAAGGGCAGGGTCTCATTATGCGACTGGTGAAAGGATCGATTAAGTCTTCCGTTTAGGAGACTCAGGAAGAGGTTCAAAAGACCCATCCTGAGTTTATGCTTTCGGGTCGACTTCAAGACCTTTTGGCTGATGAAGATGTCCCTGCTCAATTGTCGTGGGAAGAAAACTTTAATTTTGATGAACTTGCTCTGCCATACGCTATGGAGAGTGAGGATTTAGAGCAATCGGGCAGTCAGCACGAATCGACCAGGGAGGCTACAGATGAACCAATCAGTGCGTCCCCAATGGCAAGAAAAGAATTGTCAGATTCTTCACCCGATCCAAAATTAGACTGAGTAGTCTGTAAAAACATTTTTATATATCCTTCAGGTTTTCTTTTGTTTCTTTTTGTGCCTATTGGTCTTGACGTACAAGATCTGTTGTAATAGCTGCTTGGACAGTAGGTGTTTAACCTTCGGGAAAAATTTGAATGAATTTATTTTGCCTTAAATTATTCTGTCTGAAATTGAATTTCTATGAATTTTGAATCAAACTGGTTGTTCTAAACCTTTTGATAGTGTGCAAGCATTTTACTTTGATAGATTTTTAGCTTGTAAGAAGCTAACTTTGTAAGGTTTATAACCTTTTGTGGATTTATATTTTATTTGAGCTCAAAAGAATAATTTAGGATCCCTGAAGCATTTTTAGCTTCTGAATTTTATAAAGCTTCTTGCCTTTTAATTTTAAGGTTTTTTACCTTGTTAGGCTTGGCAACTATTGAATAGGCTGCTTGCCGTTATAAGCTTTTAGCTTGTTTTTGTAATTTAGCATGTTGCCATCGTGAGCTTTTTAGCTCTATTAGCTTTTTAGCTAGTTTGAAAGCCTTCTGGCTTCGATTCGAATTGGGCCTTTTGGCCAAAAGAAAGCGCTTTTAATTTTTGATTGGTTTGGCTGGTTGCCTTAATGGACTTGAAATTTACTAATCTTTAGCGATCGGGCTTATCAGTCATAGAAGATCTTTTTGATCAATTTAGGAAATCTTGTCATAGAATATATGAACATGAATATATTGCAATCTGATGAAAAATGAAATTTTATTTCATATGATAGAAAGATGCAATACAA
>JAXGGT010024138.1:0-15344 GCA_035583425.1 Marsdenia floribunda
AATTGAACAACGGTAATATATATTTCAATATTGAAAGTGTAAAAAAAATTGGGAATATTTGTTAAACAAATAATATTATATATATATACATATATATAATAATATCTATTTCAAATAACAATATCATCATTATACCAATAAAATATATTATTTTTGTCTTCCATTCACTAGACAATATCTTACATTGGCCTCACTTTATTCGCAATCAACTCAATTCTTTTTTAAAAAAATGAGCTTTCTCAAAAAAAGTTCCAATCCAAATACACCCTAAATCTCTACTTTTCTTTTTCTATGGCACTCCTATCGTCACTGCCGCCGTCTCCGCCACCACCACCGCCTTCATCATCCCCCATTCTTCTTCCCATGAAAATTATTTGTCATAAAAAAAAAGATTATTAATCTCAAAACACCAATCTCCATAACAACACATCTCCCCTACAAAAGAAAGAAAAGAACACAAAAAACAATACGGTTTTATTTCCTTTTCTTCTCATCTCTGTGTGCAACTGCCGCCATCACCACATGAAAACCTAATTCTTTCCACCCCTTGAAACCAACTACAACGTAAAAAAGAAAAGGAAAAACATTTCCAGTCGAGTTTGGTTTCTTATCCATCCATTAGAGCCATCAAAAAACTTACAACCACAAGAAAGTCAAACTGTTCCCCTTTTCAATCTTCCCATTATGAGACCTCTCTACCCAGAGTTTTTCATAGCCTTGCTCCATAATTAAATTTAAATAATAATAATAATAATAATAACAATAACTCTGACAAAGAAAAAAAATCCAACAAATAACGCCACCACAGCCCCAAAGAAGCCCACCAATTCTTCTAGTCAGGTTTTGGTGCATTGCAGCAGACCTTAAACCAAAACTGCCACTACTTCCACAACAATCAGGTATGCCAGGTCTTCTTCTTCTTCTCCTTCTCATGGTTCAACTACATAGAAGCGGACCTTTAAACCGTAGAAACACCACCACTGCTAAGGGAATGAGTTTGTTTGGTGTAGAGTCCTCTTTTTTCTGTGGAGATGGCAGCGGTGGCACACAGAAATGGGAAGAAGAAGAAGGGGATAAAACCTAATTTGTAACTTTGAAAAAATAAAAATAAATAATAACTCATTACTTTTTAATTCTTAAAATTAAGTCCTTTTCAAATATTTTAACCAGCTTCATATTAATTTCATATGAATGGACATAAATGCCCATAAATTTTGTCTTGAGAAAGTCAAAATTTTGACAGTTTGCCAACTTAACGACCAAAATTGACGAAAGGGCTATTTGTGGAACATTTTTAAAGTTGGAGTGCAAGTTATGAACAAATTTTAATTAAGATGCAAAGGTTGGATTTCAGAATAATTCAGGGGAAACTAGGATAGTTTGCCCTAAATAATAATATAATGTGTTTTGCAGTGTACTTATGTGTTAAGTCCTGATGGTTTTTATTAACAAACATACACGTGTTCAAGATTAAGTACAATAATCTCCCTTGCATGTTTTCGTAGGATGGATTGATACAAAACATAAATAATGAAAATTTTATTCTACTCTATGTCGCATGTAGCATAAAAGAAAATAAAATGTAGTAAAATTTGCTCTATTCTACATCGCGTATGGCACATGTGACAAAAAGCAAAATAAAATTTAGATGTATTTATTGTCATGTATCATGTATAGCACACACGATGAAGAGTAAAATAAAATTTAATGGAATTTATTTTGTCCTATATCGCTTGTGCTATAAGCAATATAGATCATAATAAAATTTTTTCTACCCTATAACATATGCTATACGTGATATAAAGTTGAGAGGAGTTATAACACATATTAAATACACATTAGACACACAATATAAATAATTATAGGAGTAAAATAAAGGAAAAGTACTATTCCACGTATATTGTATTTGCTAAATGTGATATATGCTCTCTACATTGCTCAACCTTGTATTATTATTATTTACCTGTAACATGTCTCCTTCTTGTGATACGAATTTTATATCACGTTTCACATACGTGTTAAAGCCATTTCACACAAATTTTAAAAGTTGGATTATTCACTGAGTGATGATAAAAAAAGTCATTTTAATCAATAACCTAATATCCTATCCCACATTGTATGTCATGGAATATAAGTGTGAGTCTAGGTACTCATTGTAAACTCAAGATATCTCTTTTGATTGACCATTTAATTGATTTTTGATTTGACATGAAATAAATTGATATTGATTGAGTTATAAAATGTAATTTTACTTTTAAGTGGTTGTCCCGTTTGAAATATTTGGATATTTAGATTTAGTTTTATAATTATTATAATTTATCAATTATTTTATACAGGTTATCTAAATGATGTTTTACTCTTCTAAAAATTATCGAAAAAGTTTTTTTATTAAATTTTAATTTGTACTCAAATTCAAAAGGGAAAATTTCTACTTGTTGAATTTTATATCCACTCCCATCATGTTTTAACCTTTCTAGATGTTACATTGATAAGTATGAGAATGAGTTTGCGGAGGATGACCGTCGGAAATAAATTATTAACTAAATTTATATTATTATTAGAGTGTTTGATTCAAGTTATCTCATTATTGTATTGGAATAGTTTGGTTTATAAAATGATTTATTGGATTGAGAAAGACAGTTTTATTTTGTATATTATTAAGATATTGATTGAATACACTTTGACGATCTAGTTTTGCTATTGATATTAATATTAATTGATTATTTTACTTTTGTAAAAAGGAAAAAGGACAAATATTTCATATTATATTTTTATTAATGGAATATACGAGGTTTTACATCCTTGTAAAATTTGAGAGTTTTTTGTATTATGTCTTAAAATTTAGGTTTTAATTCATGAATTAGACCTGAATTCAGGGCGTGAGAATAACTCACAATTAAAAGCAATATTTACTCATTCTTTCTCATTCTTATGTTAATCTAACCTAATATCTAATCTAATACCCTATAAAAGTGTGAAGGTGTTTTTTCCTTTTTTGTGAAGACTAATTTACCCTTCACACTAAAAATAATATTAATTGGCAACAAAATAATATAGTAACAGTTACAATAAAATAATTAAAATAATTAATAACAGTTACAATTCAAAATTAATGATGAAGGGGGTTCTTCAACTTTTGAGTCTCTTGTTTCAAGACCATCATTTTCATCTTCATGCTTTCTGGAGGATACTCATTCATCCACGGAGAAAGCCTCTGATCACCATAATTCAGTTTTCGAAGCAGCAGCACCTACAATTATTGGTGTATGGGAGCATTATCTAACTTTTTGTAGAATTGCAGAATACACAGCAATGCAATACATGCCGGATAATATGGCATCTGCAAGAAAAGTTCATTTGATTGACTTGGTTATCAGAATTGGATCACACTGGCTAGTTCTTCTGTAAAGCCTTCAAGCTCTTGCTGATCAATCTGAGTATACCCTGAAAAAGCTGAAGTTAACTGCAATTAGAGGAGCATTATCAAAACAGAAGATGGAGGAAATTGGTAAGCATTTGTCCTCCTAACCATGGGAATACCATTTCAGGTCAACAGATTGCCATGGCAGATCTCATTGTCGATGACCAAGAGAGTAAGTTTTTTCCTTTAATGTTGCAACCAACTGATAAGAGAGAGAGAAAAGAAAGAACTTTATCCTGAATCATTTCTTTTTTCCATAAATGATTTTGAGATGAATGTTGCATATACTTATTTGTATTTTTCTCTTGCAGGTATTATAGCTTCCGCTTCTGAGTCACTGTCAACACATTGCACAGTTAGACTACAATCACTTTCGCTACTAGCAAAGAATAACATAGAAAAGTATAGCACAAGTGAGTTTGAAGTTGTAGGCTACAACTGGTACAAAAAGAAAGAAAGGCTGGGAAAGCCATAAATGCATCAACCAAGTCTTGAACGACGGAAAGCCTCTTCTTTAATAGCTTCTTCTCCCTCAACTTCCTCAGCCTCTCTTGTTCCTGGGTGCACTAATTTCTGTCAACACTGAAATTTCAATAGTCGAAAGCAAGCACTTTTCTCCCTCCTCTCCACAATGCTCCTCAAGTCCTTCACCTTCAAAATAAACTTACACCACGCACTAATTTTCTGTAAAATATTCAAATGTTTCTTATCAATCATACCCGCTTTCCCTAACCACACAAACTGTTCGACAAAATTCACCACCATAAACAAGGATCAAATCTTGCCCCAACATGCCAGAAAATCGAAGGGCATTGTCATCTTGAAAGAATTTTCCAACATCGAAACGCTTTCCGGCTAACACCAACATTGGACTCAAAGGATTTAAGGTAGTCGAATAATAGCTGATTTTATTTATTTATTTATTTATTTTTATCAGCGCTAATGGCATTGTGTATTATTATTATTGTTTTTCAGGCATTTTTTTTAAAAAAAAAAATTTAAATTTAAGATGACAAAAAATCCTAACAAAATGACAAATTCTAAAGATCTATTGAGATAAAAAAAATAAATCAGATATTTGTTTCACCAAAGTGCAATAGTTTGAGAATTAAATTTGCCAATTTATCTAAATAAAATTTATTTTTTAAAAAAAAAAAATTTAAAGAATTTTATCTAAAAATATTATTTTTTTCACGATACATTGTTTTACATAATATAATTGTATTTAATTAAAATAATTTTTAAATTACTATTATAATATATTAATTTACAAATATGAATTATAATTACATATGTTAATAATAATTTACATTTTATTTAAATATTTATAATAATAGAATATTTTATTTTATATAAATTTTTAAAATAATTAATAAATATATTTAACAACTATAAATTAATATATATATATATATTATTTTAATATTATTATGTGAAGACTAGTATACCTTCACACTATAACGGTTATTTATTTATTTATTTATTTAATATTATAATTGTTTGTTTGTTTGTTTGTTTTTTTTTTTTTTGAAATCTGAGTCATTTTTGCCTTTGCATGTCTCGAACTCATGACCTCTTAGATCATAAGTGAGGCTGCTACCAACTGAACTATACTTTCTTGACTAATACTATAATTGTTATAACTCACAAAAGTTATTTAATTTAAACAATAAATGACAGTTATAATTTTTTTTTTTTTTTTGACAGTTACAATTTAATATTCATGCATCCTTCTTTAATGTCTATATAAACAACAAGAAAGAACCACGAGAGAAGACAAAAAGTGTGGAGAAAAAAAAAATAGCAGCAGAAAAGTGAGATGAAAAATAATTTCGAGGTCCATCTCTGCCAGCCAAAGTGGAAACCTTCCTTCAAGCTTATTCTTACTCAAGTCCAGGTAATCAAGAGACTTTTGTGCATAAATCTAGAGGGTGGTCTCTCCTGCAAGACCACAAGATTGGAGGGAGAATTGGAATAACATGCATTTTGGTTGTATCTTGGAACTGTTATTCCATGTCAATATGCATTTCCAGCCAGATGATTATAATCCAGATTCAGTGTCCTCAAATTTTGAAGATATAATCCAGCAATGTCAACATCCAATGAGTAATTAGTGCTTTCTTCTTTCAAGATTTTCCTTGGGATCCACTTAGCACACCCTTGAGAAAATTGCTACTCAAATCTAAATATTGGAGATATCTCAAGCGAAAGAAGGGATGCTACCACTGAAGTTGTTCTGCATCAAGTCAGAATGGACAAATTTATTGAGACTGGCCAAACCATCACCTTGTCTATGGTTGGAGGAGATGTCAAGCAGCATCAAAGTGTTTATATTCTGCACAAATAAATTAATGTGAGCATATATTCAATAGCACCACCCCCAATGTCCAATGAGTAGCAATCAATACTAGACATTATCATTCTAATATAATTTAATATAATACTATGAAAACTTACCAATAATATTAATAATATTATTTCAAAAAACATATAATAAAATTACAAAATTTAATCCATACCATATATTAGATTATTTATTAAAATGATCAATTTATTCATTATATTTAACTCTACCTTATAAAAGTGTGAAGGAGTATAATTTACACCTACTTAAAGAATAATTACTGAGAATAAAAAATTTAAATATTATAATGATAATTTGTGATACTCATGTATCTTTAAATGTTATGATAGGGACTATTAATTTAATATTTATTACCTACTAAAAAAACAATTATTTAGAATAAAAATTTTAAATATTATAATAATAATTTATGATACTCATTTATTTTATAATACTTAGAAATTCATTATCTGACATTTTAAGAAATTATTTTTAATTAAATATAAAACAGAAAATCAACTTTTAATAATTTTTTGTTTTTTTTGAAATTTTAACAACATGATAAATTTTAATTTTAATTTTTTTTTAAATATTTTGAAATTTTGATGCTCTAATTAATTATTTGATGGTGTTATACTTTTATAATTTAAGATAATAAAGTAAATGAGAAAAAATCAAATATTTTTGAATATTTTAATTTCTAATTTTTTAAAAAAATAATTAACTGTCTCTGCTTTTTGGTAAAATGAAAATTATGTAACACATTTTTTTTTAAAAAATTCAAATTTATTGTAGTTTTTAAAATTTAATCCCTTTTGTAGATTAATTTTTAAATTTATTTATTTATTTATTATATTTAATTCTACCATATAAAAGTGTGAAGGGGGTGTTTCTTCCTTTTTTGTGAAACCTAATTTACCCTTCACACTATAACTATTATAACTTATAAAACATATTTAATTAATTATATTAAATGGTATTTTCATAATATTTTTTATCTCATTATAACTATTATAACTCATAAACTTATTTAATTTATTATATTAAATGGTATTTGTATAATATTTTAACTCATTATAACTATTATAACTCATAAAACTTATTTGATTTATTATATTAGATGGTATTTTTGTAATATTTTTTAGTGTGAAGGGGTGTTTCTTCCTTTTTTGTGAAGTATAATTTACCCTTCACACTATAATTATTATAACTTATAAAATTTATTTAATTAATTATAGTAAATGGTAATATTAAAATGGTAACTTGTAATATTAAATGGTATTTTTATAATATTTTTATCTCATTATAACTATAATTCATAAACTTATTTAATTTATTATATTAAATGGTATTTGTATAATATTTTAACTCATTATAACTATTATAACTCATAAAACTTATTGATTTATTATATTAAATAATAACTTATAATATTAAATTGTATTTTTGTAATATTTTTTTTTAACTTATATTGCACAATTAAATAATATTTACATGGTGTCTTATAAAAATCATAATATTCATTTAATTTTTAAATGTTATAATAGTAACTTATAATCCTTATTTAATTTTAATTTAAAAAATGTTATAATTGTAACTTTTAATATTTATTTCATTTATAAAAACACCATTTAACGTATTAATAATACAACAAGATTTCACTATTAATTTTGATGAATAAAAGTAATGACGAATAAAAAAATTATATTTTCAAAATTTAAAATAATTTATTTGTAATTATATATGTAGATATTTAAATTTAAATTTTTAATAACTCATGACCTTTGAGATTATAAGTGAGATTGCTACCAACTGAGTTACATTTTTTTGACAATATATGTATATATGTTTTTTTTAAAAAAAAAAACATTTATTTATGGATAAATTGCCAATTTAGTCCCTTAAGTTTATGTTTTGATTTGTTATGGTCCCTCATGTTTATTTTTTGTCCAAAGTAGTCCCTTATGTTTGTGTTTAGATCTGTTATGGTCCCTCATATTTATTTTTGTCCAAAATAGTCCCTTAAGAATTTTTAAATTAATCAAAGTGGTCCTTTAACCGTTAACATCTAAATATTTCGCCAAGTCTCCTTGCGGTTGACAGCCTAAATTCTCTTTAATTTTGAACAAAAGTACAAAAATAGCCCTCTTAAAAAGGCATGCGCAAGGAAAGTTAACAGAATATTTGGATGTTAATGGTCAAATGATTATTTTGATTAATTCCAAAATTCTTAAAGGACTACTTTAGACAAAAATAAATATCAGGGACCATAACAAATCAAAACATAAACTTAAGGGACTAAATTGGTAATTTATCCTTTATTTATTGAATACAAATTCAAATAAATCAAATTAGAAATAAAATATTTTACAAATTTTTTAAAATAACTTGTGATGATAGAACCACTCAAGAAGAATATAATTGGATAAATTCATTATATGACATTTTAAAAATTATTATTAATTTAACGTAGAACCAAAAAAAAAAAATTATAACATTTGAATAAAGCTTTTAAATAATATTAATTATTTAATGTTATGATAAATGAATACCGTAAATGATACTACAATTAAATGTTATGATAGGGTAATTAATTATTTAATGATATTTTTATATATACTTCTAGAATTGAGAGTAATAATCAATTAATTTTTAGAAGTTCCTCTCCTGACCTATTGGTTCAGGAGTCTCTCCCTTATCTCTTGGTAAAGCAGGAGGTTGAGGGTTCGAGTTTCTCCTGGCCATAGGTCAAGGAGTTTCTCCCTTACCTCTTGGCTTGTCAAGAGGTTAAGGGTTTAAACTTCACCCAGAGTTCCACAGTTTGAGATATATTCGCAAGTGCGGGTATACCCACATTGTTGCCGCACTGTTGGGCCTTTCTGGTGGATTAGTCTGGGTTGGAAGGGCTTGAAATACCACCTTAAAAAAAATCAATTAATTTTTGAAATCATCATAAATGAAATCGAGAGAAATTAAATATTCATTTAAAGAATTTACTTTCTATTTTTTAATTAAAAAAAATGTTTATTTTTTTTTCAAACGAATAATTTTATTAAAATTATTCATTTTATTTATGTGTTACTTTTAACAAATTATTAAATGTATATTTTGTTATAAAACAAATATTATGCAATGCGTTTTTTATTATTCAAATTTAATAGATTAAGCTCTTTTATTTTAAAATTTTCCATATTTTAATTTATAAATAGTGTTATATGTTAATTAGGATTTAATATATATATATATATATATATCTTAATGAATAAAAATAAATAAGGACGTTAAGTTCTATTCATGAATTTCACTATTTTTTCTTTTCTTTTTTTAAAATTTATAAATAAAAAAAATCACATATTAATATTTATTCATATTGGATTTAAAATTTTTAGGCTTTAATTATTATTATTTTTTAAATGAAGAAAATTGTAATTTCTTGAAAAAGAATTATTAAAACTGCAATTTCTTAAGATATTTTTTATATTAAAATGAAATTTTGTACAATTTGTGTTATAAATTACTAACTATTTTTTAAAAAAGTTGTAATATGTTGAATTATATTTTTAGAAATAATTTTGTTTAAACTTATTAATTCTTCATTAGCATAAATTATCAATATAATTATATTAAATCATTTTTTCTTTTTATAAGCTATCTAATACATGAAAATTTTCTCGTTATTATTGTATATATAAAAATATATATAAATGCTCCAAAAGAAGAAATAAATTTTAAAAGTTATATTCTTAACAATATATATGTGTGTGTATGTGTGTGTATATGTATGATATTAATAAATATTTTGAATTTCTTAAAATGTCTAAAAATAGATGGACTAAATTTTTTTAAAGTGTAGGTATATTAAAATCTCTTCCTTCATCCCACACACAAATTGCATAATTAAAATGCAATTTGACTATTAATAAATATGTATTAGAAGGTGTTATAATTAGTAAGAATATAAGAGAAGATAATATATATATATATATATTTAGAATTTCATACTTAAATGGATAAATAACCTAAATAATACTTATTTAAAATTCCCAATTAAAGCATGAAGTATCTCAAGATTAAGATATTACATTTTTTTTTTTAAATAGTTCTAATATATCTTGAAAAATATATTAAACAAAATTTATTATTTTTCAAAATAAAAATGAGAGAAAAAAATAAAAAAATTTTATATGAAAATATGATTTAGAATTCATAATTAAATAATAAATGTACTTCATTAGTGTAATTTTTTTTTAATTTATTTATTTAAATACTTCTATTTAGTTTGTAAAATAAAAGTTATGAGTTTAACGTACATTAGAATAATCTTGTATTATAATTTAGTTATGTGTTCATGATTTTAAAAAATTTTTCCCATACATTTATATTATATTAATCGATGACATCTGCTTAATCTCGTTTTTTGAGTATGAAGACAAGATTTTTCCAGTTCATGCATGGCTGGCAAACGTTGAAAAGTGACACATAACATATATATATATATATATATACGTAAAAGGGAATTCTAGCAAAACTAATTAAAAGCTCATTTTGAACAGAACATATTATTCCCCAATTAAATAATTAAAAATTGAACTTTCAAATTTAAGGGTGTATTTAGATTGAGTGAAGAAGTTTTATCTCCTAATACTTAATATATTTGCACAAAATTTTTTTCAATTAAAATTTAATCCCCTCAAAAATACGCTTATAAATTTTATGGATCCCACCTTATTTTAAAAAGTATAGATTATAAATAAAATTACCCTTACACACTTTTTTTTTAAAGCAAACATTTTTTTACACAATCATTATATCTATAAAACCTATATATTTAACTTCCACTTTTTTCAACCTAAAATTCATTTTAAAAAACTATTTTCTTTTAAATATAATAAAAATATAAATATAGCCTAAATATTTAAATTTAAAGAATACGTTTAGTTTACTTTTTTCCACCAAAATTAAAAATACATTTTATCCCAAAAATAAATAAAAAAAAAAATGATAATAACAGATGTCCAAGTCAATCCTTATTACTGCTCGGCCACCACTAAGACTCGCAAGTGGAAATGGAATTTTTGCTAACCAGTTGGAAAACACAAACCAACAAAATTGCTGGAATTAGTAATCTCGAGTAGATCTGAAGAAGCTGAAATGGCTTCAGTTACTGATCGTGAACGTATTTCTTCTGCTTTGTTGGAGCTGAGGCGAAAATCATGGGGTGGTGATTCATCCATCCAGGGTCACTTGAAGGATTTTGGAGATGCGATTGAGTATCTGTCTATGTTCGTTGATTGCATCCGCCGTTGGAGCGACGCTCCTGTGCTTGCGCCACATATGGGCTCTCTTGCAGCCAAGATCCAAGCTTCTGTGCAAAAAATTGGGGACGAATTCATCGAACAGGTTAAACGTGGCAAACGCGCTTCTGTATTCAAAGCTGTGTCTTTCAACTTGTTGGGAACTGATGAGGGAAGTGCTTGGACATGGATACGTTTTTTTCGAAAATGGAAAGCCATGATTGATGTTCTGAAGCCGGAAATTGCAGAAGCCTGTGGTAGTGTGTTAATTGCTCGCTCAATTAAATACAATTCTACCTTGCTTGATTATTTGGAATGGGAGACGTTTGTCGGATCGATGAATCTTGATAATGACGAATGGAGGACGTTTGTCAGATCGATGACTTTCCTTTTCCCTGTTGTCAATGTCGAAGGACTGTCGTTTTTTGAGGTTATCCTTGACTTTCTGGAATATCACCACCTTAAGAATCCGAAAATTAAAGCTTTCTTGGTTAAAGTTGGAAGTTCAATCATCTCCGCCGGAATGTTAAGTTGCCAATGGTGGGCGAAGAATTTCGATCCAAATATAAAAGAGGATGTTGATGCTGCTTTCAGGGATGTGCAACAGAACGTTGGGCTTACTAATCCTGACTTCATAGATATCATCCTTGGAGAACTAAATGGTCCTGGGAAATCCAGCTTCATTGCTGGAACAATCACCCAACGTCTCATCCTTAGCACGGTAGTTTGGAGGGGAAATTTTATTGCCTTTAATGACCTTCGTGGGGAACTTGAATACCTGGTAATCACTGTTCTAAATATGCCAGAGGAGGATGCCTTGCTGCAAATTTTCTTGCCTGACATTAAACAACTGCTTATGGAGATAGCATTCCACCGCTCATTCTTAAATCTTAAACACATAAATGTGATCATGGACTTAGTTGGAAAAGTTTACCTCATCATGGTAGAGATCTTCCTTAGGACACAACTTGTTGCTGATAATGCTTTCACTTTAAACGAGCAAATTGGTCCCCTTGATCAGATGGTTTTTGAAATGGAGAAATTAATATCACTTTCTGAAGCTGAAGGGAGTGAAAGGTCCAAATTTGCTAATCAGATATTGATGCTACAGAAAGAAGTGGCCATTGATGTACAGAGGTATCAACAATCAGCTCTTTCGCCGCTTCCAAAATCTCCTTTGCACGAAGGTATCAACAAAGAGAGATTGAGACTTAGGTTGCTTTTAAAGGCTTTGCTCCTCAAGGGAGAACTACTGTTTCTGAAGTTACATGATAAACTTTTGCCATCTTTCAAAGATCGCACTGAAGACCTTCATGTGGGGTTCAAAATCATGATAACTCTTGTGATAAAAGATGAAAAATTGAAATTTTCAGATGTTGAAGTGGTGGCTACCAGGATCATTTCTCTCTATCACCGGATGCTTAACCAAGATATCTCAGAAGAGATGTCACAAAGTATGAACAGATCAGTTTCTGATTTGGTAGATGAGCTTAAGTTTGCCATTGAACAGTTCAAGGAGATTCATCCAAGAGTTCAGAATTCTGATTTCCCCAAGACTAATGCTGCAGGGTTTATTGATTCTCTGATGAGAAAGCTGCAGGATTTGCTTAACTATGGAGTGGATTTTGCTGAATCTGTCATTAGCAAGGGACAAATTGCAGAGATTATGGGGCATCTCCAGTTCTTTAAAACATTCCTTGGGGGGAATAGTTCAATGAAGGTTAGCAATCTTGGTGCAAGAGTAATAAATATGTGTTATGAGGCAGAATATCTTATTGACTCTGCTATACATGGAAAAGAAGATGAGTGGCATAACATCGTATGGCTGTATTATTTCTTACAAGAAATTAGAGAAATCAAGATTCAGGTCAGCTCAACCCGAGCAATGAGTAACAAATCAGTCAAAATTCCCATCATATCAAGGACAACTACTCCCAATATTGATGAAGATTTGGTGAACCTTGTCGATCAGGAAGAAATGGTAATCGATAAACTCATAGGAGGATTCAAGGAACTTTTTACAGTTTCAATTGTTGGCATGCCAGGGATTGGTAAGACGACTCTTGCAAAGAAAGTGTACAATAGCCCTGAAGTTGTCTCTCAATTTAGGATTCGGGCATGGTGTTGTGTTTCTGAAATTTACAGAAAAAGAGATGCATTACTTGAAATTCTAAGCCACATTATTGCTCTCACTGGAGATATCATGGTGATGACTGATGAAGATTTAGAATTCAAGCTGTATAAGATTTTGAAGACTGGAAAATATCTCATTGTCTTAGATGATGTGTGGGATACCGATGTATTGGATGATCTGGTAAAAAGATTTCCAGATAATGAAGAGGGAAGCAGAATTTTGGTAACGAGTCGACATAATAATGTGGCTTTGAAAGCTAACCCCAATGCTGATCCTCATCATCTCCGGCAACTATCAGACAGTGAAAGTTGGAAGCTTTTGCAAAAGAAGATCTTTCGTGAAAAACCATGTCCTGAGGAGTTTAAGGAGATAGGAAAGAAAATTGCAGGGTGTTGTAAAGGATTACCTCTTGCCGTCATTGCAATTGCGGGTCTCCTTGAAAGAATTGAAATGCAGCATGATCGATGGAATGACATTGCTCAAAGTTTGAGTTCCCAAATCTTGGATGATCCACAGGAGCAGTGGAGGTACATTCTGGAGTTGAGCTACGAAAACTTACCTGATTGTTTGAAAGCATGCTTCCTTTATTTCGGTGCATTTTTGGAGGACCAAGACATTCCTGTCCGGAAGTTGATGCAGTTATGGATAGCCGAAGGCTTTGTTCCAGAAATTGAGTTCAAAACCATGGAAGATGTTGCCGAAGATTACTTGATGGATCTAATTGGTCGAAATCTTGTAACACTTTCGAAGCAAAGATCCAGAGCTGGTGGTGCTAAAGCTTGTCGCATCCATGATGTCTTGAGGAAACTTTGTCAGTCGAAAGCTAAAGAAGATAAATTCATGCAGGTAATAACAATGTCTGATGCATCTAATAGTGCTAATCTTCATGACCTTGATTATGTATTCAGTGCCAATTTCGGAAATCCTTCGAGTTCTGTTGTTACGTACGAGGATCATCGACTCTGTTTCTGTTCAAAGGCAAAGCAATTTATGGATTCAAGGCCTTCAGGTCCCCATGTCCGTTCTCTGCTATGCTTTGCCACTGGTGAAGAGGATCCAAGATATCCTTCTGATATATCATTCATTTATCAAAACTTCATATTTCTTAAAGTGTTGGACTTGGAATTTATCAATATTGGCAGTTCCTTTCCCCAAGATATATTACTATTGCTGCAGTTGAGGTATTTAGCGGTTTCTGGATACATAGACTTTGTTCCAGAATCCATTGCAAATCTCCGGAATTTGGAAACCCTTATTGTGAAGGGATTGAGGGGTAAGGTCAACTTGCCACATACAATCTTCGGATTGAAAAAATTAAGGCATGTTTGTGTAAATGATTTTGCTGCCATCAATTTTCGAAAAAATTCAGGTCAGCTGGATTACTTAGTTGCTATCTCCTCTCTAATTCTTCCCTTTGGGAAAGAGACGGATCACATCCTGATGCAATTTCCCAATCTAAAGAAGCTGAAATGCATATTTTCTGAATCTCATCAGTTTCCCAATTTGGAAGTTCTGAATCTGCTAGAATCACTCAAGGTAACCTATTACGGTCGAGATGTCGGTTCCCGTGGTGAGTTTGGTTTCAATTCGAATCTGAAAAAGTTGACTCTATCCAACTTCCGGCTTCCCTGGGATAAGATGTCCACAATTGGTCGATTACCGAACCTTGAAGTTCTCAAATTACTCTCAAGGGCATTTGTTGGGGAAGAGTGGGAAATGGCGGAAGGAGAATTCGTTGGACTCAAATACCTGAAATTAGAAAATCTCGACGTTTCCAGATGGAATGCAAACAGCGATTGCCTTCCGAAACTCCAGCAATTAGTGTTGAGATCATGTAAGAACCTAGAGATTCCGGTGGACATTGTTGATGCACCTGCACTGCGGATAATTGATGTCCGGTGGTGTGGAGACAGTGCTGAAAAGTCAGCAAGACGAATCAGGGAGGATGGAGATGAAATGCTCAAAGTCTTTATCAATTTTGCTGAACTGCAATTCCCGGTCAGTTAAAAACGGAAATTCCAGCCTTCCCTGTTAAGCTGTTCATAGCATGTGAGTGAACTCCATTTAATTAGCTTTTTTTTTGCATGACCATTACATCAGATAATAGTGTGTATATATGTAACTTGTACTCACATTTTTTTGGAATCACAT
>JAXGGT010024148.1:0-15344 GCA_035583425.1 Marsdenia floribunda
TAGTTGTGCTTGATTACGTGACAACCTTATGTGATTTATTCTACTCGATTTATGCTATTATTTTAATCACACACAAAACACACACCAAATCCCATTTAGTTTCAATGGCAAGCAAGTTAGCGATTCTTTTACTTGTTTCGTCCACCTCTACTTTCAACTTACTAGCTTCAATTGTAGCCTCTTCTAGTTTTTTCAGAAGTCAGAGGCTAACTCATGCAACTTTATTAGATGAGAATTAAGCTGCATTTGAAGAAAAAAAGTTCCATATCAATATAGGAAAGATGTTATTGAACATAATGACGAATAAAGAAGACATACCGACGCCAACAAAACTCCAACTTCATTTCCTATGTCGCCAGCCTCCTTGGAGTTTAATTCACTAAGAGTGTCAACATCTGCAACCTTGGTTATAATGCTCATTCCAAGTTGACTCCTAGCTTGTGGAGACTGTAAATTCAAATTTTTGATGGGGGGAACTGATATGATTATCTCTTCCCTCAATACCAACATACTTTGAAAATAAGTTGGCAATTTGAAATTTTTCTAGTGCCAACTTGCAACTGTACCTTCCTCATACATTGAAGCCTTCACTTTTTAAAAGCTCTTGAGCATTACAAAAAAAGGAGACAGAGGTCGAATAGAAATGGGGGGTTATCAGGAAAAATTTGTCATGGAGATAATGGTGGTAATTCAACAGCTACATCTTCTTCAATAGTAGATTCCTTCTCAAGAGTTTGAATAGTAGTTTCAAATCTTTCTTCTTCAATGCTTGCCTTTGGAGTACTAGAAGCACCTCTTGTTCTCTTAATCAAAGAAGCAGCTTATTCAGACTTGGTTTCAGAAGAAGAAAGAACCAGAGTTCTCTTCTTAGAACTTTCCATTTTGGCAGACATTTTCTCCTTAGCTTTCTGTCCTCATGATAGCAAATACGATGTTAAGAAATCAATGATATTGAAATACTGGAAATACAAGATGGAAGAACAAATTCTATATACTTGTAAAAGGCCTATGGCCACTTGGAGCAGAAGGAGAGCCTTTCTTCTCAACACACTTCTTCTCATCAATTTTACTTTCTTGAACAACTACAACCCCAACTTCCTTTGCAAATCTAATATCTTGTTTCTTCCCAATCATAGGAGGGATTTTCTTGTCTTGGGAACCTAGCCCTATTGTCTTGTTTTCCAATCAACTAGCCTTTTAGTAGAAACAGCAAAGAAGTCTATCTTGACAATAAGACAACAAGAATAACAAAGATCAGTTAGATCATGCATACATGAGAAGGAAGTAACATTAGAGGAATGTGAATTAATATAGAGTACCCAAAGAATGAGTGCACACAATCTTTTTTACAGCAGAACATGAGGAGCATTCATGGCTCAATTTTCTTCCTTGATGGATGGTCCATAAGGGATACTCAATATCTTCATATATCCCTAACATTGACTTATGAGTTTCTGAACTTCCTATTCCTACTTCAAGAATACTCTCTTCAATCAGGTAATGTTGATGGGAAAAGAAAAGCTTTTGATTAACATAGTCATCTCCAAGAATATCCTCAATAGTAGAAATGAACAGCTTTTCTTCAAGAGAAAACTCATAATTCTCACATGGAGGAACAATAAAATATTGAATCAGAGGACTGAAGGGAAAGCCATTTTAAGACTCAACTATTATCCATTTGTTTCTCCAATTTATTTTACTGGGCAGAGCATTAAAAAGAGAAGCTTTAATTCTGTTTAGTCTAATAGACATTACTTCATTAGAAGACTTTACCATATCAAAGTAATACGAAACTAAAGGGATGGATGGTTCAGTGCCAAGACAACAACATAGAGCAACAAAACATGTCATATAACGGATAGCATTAGGGTGAAACCATGCTGGTTGGCCATGAGAAAGATCAAATATTTCAGCTATAAAGGGATTAATGGTCAACCTAAGACCAGCATGAAAATGTGTTAATGGAATAGGGATAGAACAATGGATAAGTCATTACTTCCATTACTCTATATATTATATACTTCGTAACATTAATGTTATATTTCTTCACTATGTCTACTACTTCCCCCTAGAAGCTATGTTCCTAATCCAGGGAAATGCAGAAGAAATGTCTCTTGGAGCATCAGACATTCCAGCTTTACTTTCCTGAGAATTCATACTTGCTGCACTGTTACCAGCCAACTCCCTCCTGGAGATCAGATGGTGAAAACACAAGTTAGAAGATAATTTTTTACTGATCAGTTCGAATAATAAATTGATTTGGTGCATTCTATCATATAAGCAGAAAGTCGCAAAAACATATTAGCAGAATACCAAATAGATTCACAAGATATCTCTTTTATATTCATTATCCATTTATCATGCACTCTGAGAGGAACTCCTTGAAACTCTTTACAGATATGCCACCAATCAAAAAACCACTGAAATAAAATCAAATTTTTAGGATCAAATGCACTAGATAGTTTCTTGCCCATAGATTTTCTACCCATTATACATAGAAAGAATCTATCCAAGAAAGAAGAAGACTCGAAAAGCCCTATACCTTGTAGACAAACTAATTAGTTAAATCTTCCTATTTTGGCAGAAAGTGAACCGTCACCAAGCAATTGCAAAATGAAACTTCACAGTTCTTGCGAAATGGAAACAACACTGTCTACAGGCAAGATTGACTAAAATGACCAGATGTACACAAGCCAAGATAGTAGTCTAAACACTTAGAATCTCAACAAAATGGAAGTATGGAAGAGTAAGAGACAACTTCAAAAGGGAGGGAAGAAGTAAGTGAAAAAGTTTAAGAAGTATTTTTTGAATATATACTTTTTAACTATTTGCTGGGAAAAGCCATGTGGCAGTAGTTCTAGTAAGTCAAAGATGAAGATTCCAGAGCCTAAGACTTATGATGGTATTTGAGATGCCAAGGTGTTGAAGAACTTCATGTGGGATGTGGAGTACTACTTTGAGATAGTAAGGATACCGGTGGATGAACAAGTTGCGATTGCAACAATGTACCTGACAGACAACGCCAAGCTGTGGTGGCGAATGAAGGAGGTAGGCCCAGGGAAGTCTAGGGTACAGATATTCAGAGAATTGAGGGCAGATTTGATGGAGCAATTCTTGCCTAAGAATGCATGGCAGGCTAGGGAGAGCCTAAAGAAGTTGAGACAGACAGGGACTATTTGTGAGTATGTGACAAAATTCTCTTATCTCATTCTTAACATTTCTGGCATGTTCGAGCAGGACAAGTTGTTCAACTTTTTGTCAGGGTTGAAGAAGTGAGCTAGAGTAGAGCTTATGTGACAAGACCCGAATGATGTTGTTAAGGCCTTTGGCATGGCCAATAGATTGGCAGATTTTCAAGCTTCATTTTCACTTGTACCTAAGAAGAGGGAGTTTCCTGCCAAGAAACAGTGTAAGTCGATAGCAAACAAGCATTATAGAATAGAGGCTTTGTTACAAACAAAGAAATTCTGGTGTGTCGAAGGTAGATAGTGTAAAGTGCTAAAACTGTAAGGAGACTAGGCATATGCCATATGTATGTATGAAGCCTAGACGGAGCTTAGTTGCCGCCCAAGTTAGTGAGTCCAGTGGGACAAAATGGGAGTCACTTGCATGCGTGAATCCTATTTAGTTATGCAATGCCATTCAAACAGAAGAGAGACCAAGAGATGTACATAGATTATTATACGTGCACATGTAGGTGAATGGCCATGAGATGTTAGCCATGGTAGATTCCAAAGCGATACACAATTTTTTAGCTGGCACGGAAGCTACTTGATTGCAGTTGGCACTCCAAGATTATTCCGATACCATCAAAGCCGTGAATGCTGAGCAACAAGTTAGAGGTAGTGCAATGGTTGAGTTGAGGCTAGGGACATTGAAAGGCCAATGTAGGATGACAATTGTTCCACTTGATGATTTTAACTTGATTCTAGGGATCGAGTTTTTGGCTATGGCCAAAGTGGCACTGATGCTACATTTGCATAGATTGATGATCATGGATGAGATAGTGCCTAGCTTTGTGCAAGGTGTGTACAAAGATGGATCGCAAAGAGAAGGCAATAGATTGTTGTCTGCTATGCAACTGAAGGATGGGGCTTAGAAAGGGTGAGTCGACATACTTGGCCCTTTTGTTGGAAGAGCCAGCGATTGTACGCCCAATGTTACCTGATATTGTATCCAAGGTGTTCGATGAGGTTACGGATATGAAGCCCATGGAGTTACCGAAGATATTGCCCTCGAGACGTGCTGTTGATCATCAAATTGAGTTAGTACTTGGAGAGGTACCACATACTCAGGCACCTTATAGGATGGGTCTTATGGAGTTGGTTGAACTAAGGAAACAACTAGGTAAGTTGTTGGAGGCATAGTTCATTAGTCCATCCAAAGCCTTATATGGTGCTCCTGCCTTATTCCAAATGAAGGAAGACAATTCTTTGCAGTTCTGTGTGGAATATAGGGCATTAAACAAGTTGACTGTGAAGAACAAGTACCCTATTCCGAATCAGTTAGATATGTTCAATAGATTGGCCAAGGGTAAGTACTTCAAGAAGATTGATTTAAGGTCTAGTTATTAGCAAGTGCGAGTTGCTGATGGTGATGAGCCCAAGACCACTGTGGTAACCAGGTATGGGTCATATGAATTCTTAGTCATGTCATTTGGCTTGAGAAATACTCTTGCTACATTTTGCAAGTTATGAATGATGTGCTATATAAGTTCTTGGATAGATTCTTTGTGGTGTATTTAAATGATATTGTTGTCTATAGTGAATCCTTGGAGGATCACGTGAAACACTTGATGTTGGTGTTTGTTAATTGAGGAAGTATGTGTCGTATGTCAAAAAGGAGAAGTGTGAGTTTTGTCAGAAGGAAATCAAGTTCCTTGGACATATCAATAGTCAGAGTTCAGTGAAGATAGATCGTCGAAAGGTCGAGGAAATTGAGATGTGGCCAGCACCAACAAACGGAGCAGAACTGAGATCATTTTTGGGATTAGCCAACTACTACAGACAATTTATTGGAGGGTATGCAAGAGTGGCAAGCCCTTTGATTGACCTTTTGAAGAAGGGGGAGAGTTGGTTATGGAACGAGAAATGTGTAGAGGTATTTCAAGTGCTCAAAGATGCAGTGACATCTGCCCCAGTGCTGCAATTACCCAATTTTAAGCTTCCTTTCGAACTACATACAGATGCCTTAGACCGTGCGATTGGTGGAGTGTTCATGCAAGAACAACACCCTTTGGCATTTGAGAGACGCAAGTTGAAGGATTATGAGTAGCATTATTCAGTCCATGAGAAGGAGATGATGGTTGTGGTCCATTGCTTGACAATTTAGAGATATTACTTGTTAGAATCATCCTTCACGGTGGTGACAGACAATGTGACAAATACTTATTTCAAGACTCAGAAGAAGTTATCTGCAAAGCAAGCTCTTTGGCAAGAGTTCCTAGTGAAATATAACTTTGAATTGGTGCATAGGCCAGAGCGAGACAACTTGGTAGCGGATGCATTGAGTAGAAGGGTGTCATGTGTGACCCTTGCTACTATTTTTGTGGTGGAATCTGACTTTGTGTCAAGGATTCAGGAACATTGTCCTAACTATCCTATATATTAAAAACTTGTGTCTTTGGTGTAGGATAGGACGGTGAGGAGATATTGGCTTGATGATGGCATGTTGTATGTAAAGGTGGGACGAGCCTATGTTCCAAGTAGTGAGTTGAGGCGACTCCTACTAAAGGAAGCTCACGATTCAGGCATTGAGAGAACTAGATCATTGTTGACAAGGCGGTTCTTCTGGACACATATGTAGGATGATATTGAGGCATACGTTTGAACATCTTTGGTGTGTCAACAAGATAAAATGGAGCTGAAGCAGACACTAGGATTGTTGCAACCGCTGCCAATTCCTGATGTGGCAAAGCATTTCGATGGACTTCATTTCAGGGTTGCCAAAAGTGGATGATTTAGCATCTATCTTTGTGATAGTTGACAGAATTTTGAAGTATGTTGTTTTTATTCCTGCTCCCATTCTTGTCTAGCAGATGTAGCAGCGAAGTTGTTTTTCAAACATGCTTTGAAAAGCTTTAGAGTGCCGAGGGATATTGTGAGCGACCGAGACTCCAGTTTCACTGTTTGGTTTTGGGTTGCATTGTTTGAATTGTTTGGAACCAAATTGAAGTTTTCTACAGCAAACCATCTTTAGATCGATGGGAAAATGGAGAGGATCAATGCATTACTGGAGGAATACTTGAGACATTACATCATAGCGAGTCAGAAGAACTAGGTATCACTTCTAGACTACGCAGTTTTGCTACAATATGCATAGATCCTCAGCAACAAAACTGAGTCCATGAGTTGGTGTATGGAGAACAACCTACTACCCCACAAGATTTCGCAATAGCAGTTCCAAATACTGGAGCTTGTCTAGCTGCTCACATATTTGCAAGGGCAAAATAGGAGTTGATTGCTGAAGCACGTGATAGTTTAGCTTTGGCATAGGAGAGGATTAAGAGATATGTGGATCAGCATAGGCGTGATGTAGAATTTGAGGTTGGCGACTTAGTATTGTTGAAGTTAACTCCTCAGATTTGGAAGAAGATCAGTAGTAAAGCTGCTCATTGTGGACTAATTCCTTAGTTTGATAGACCTTTTGAGATTGTGAAGATAGTTGGCAAAGTAGCATACAAATTGAAGCTACTGGATAGGTTGAAGATTCATCCCACATTTCACGTTAGCTTCTTGAAAAATTTTAATAGGGATGAATTGGAAGCTTTGAGGTAATAGGCAAGACACACACCACCGGTGATTCAGAAGCAGTTTGGCAAACTGTTAGAGAAGATTCTAGACCTTAGGACGATGGGGCAGAGTAAGAAGAACCAGAGGACAAATTTCCTTGTGCATTGGAAGGGCGAATCTAAGCTTGGTGCTATGTGGGAGAGAAATGTCACTCTTTGGCAATTTGATGATGAGATTGTCGAATACTAGAGGAAGTAGAGGTCGACGAGGACGTCAACATTTTCAAGTGTGGAAGGTTTGTGAGACCCTTTCTCCTGGGCCCGAGGCCTGCATAAATGTGAGGGTTTGTCATTTATGCAAAGACATTGCCCGCTTACTCGAGAAATGTCATAAGTGTCAGGGACATCTATAGAAGACAGACTTAGGCGTCTGAGACCCATGTGTATAAGTGGCTCAAATGGTGACCATTCTTGTGCACGCATGGCATGCCTTGGCTGTGTGCCTTGGCTATAGAGTGTGTCAGACTTGAGTGGCACACATTGGTTCTATAGTTCGATGGACGAATTGGGTTGGTAGACTCAGATGGTTCCATGACATGATGGTTCGTGTGGGTTAACCGTGTAATGGCGCGGACTGGTGTGGACCATAGTCAAGTTAGGCAGGTGGTTCAACTAGAAGAATTGGTTAATTGTAAGGTTCTAGAAGGTTCCAAAGATTGCTAGAAGATGAAGACTCGGTTTCTTGACCTTGTGGATCAAGGAACCTTCACGGGCTTGGGCTACAGGCCTTGAGGATCTCCGTTCGTGTATCACGATCTCGGCCATCGGTGAGAGCCCCTCTTCTCTATATAAGGAGAGAGCTCATTCATTCTCATTATGCACTCTACTAGAGAAAGCAAAAGAGAGAAGCTCTAAAGTGTAGTTCAGGATAGAGTTCAGGATCGAGAAAGGGCATGAAGGCATAGATAGGTTAGATAGTTGTGCGCTCGTTCCTATCTGGGCTAGGGGTGTTAGCTTGAGTGACCTCTATTCGTAGGAACTCATATTTATATCCTTTACTACTTGGAATATAGTGAAAGGTTGGGCGCCTTTGCCTGTAATTACTTGTGTTTGATTGTTTATTACCTTCTTTCCATAACGTCCGAGAGATAGTGAGTTGTGTGTTTTGGCCTGTGCATGTCGGGACATACACCTCGTGACAGAAGGGATAATATGTAGGTAAACATGAAGGAATGTATAAATATCACAACACAAGTAAGAAAAATGTAAGACTTGTTATATTTAAAGGAGAGATGATATGCCAATGCCTTTATCATTGCTAAGACTCATTGAATCCTAGTTAACACGGAATATGAAATAACATGTTTAGCATGTTATATGTATCTTGATCAATATTGTACTGTTTCCTTTATTTTTTACAAAATTTTAATAAACACGACTTGATTCCATAAGTTTTCGAACTCATGACTTGTAAGCCATACATAAATCTATGAATTTCATAACAAATTATAAATAGTATTGTTTTTTAATAGGAAACAAAATAAAATTAATGATTTTCTTATTTGTTGCATATTCACATCATAGATCATTCATGCAAAAGGGAAATTAGTTCGTTTAATTCCCTATAATACATGGTTTAGCCTTCATAGTACTTTTATCATTATTTCATGCCTTCTAAATATCTAAAGTTTATTTCAACCTTGTTAGAAGAATAGAACAAATTATGTGTATGAGAGACTTTGTTTCTCAATTCAATTCATTGAACATTTATGCTCATGGTATAGCAACAACTTGATGTGATGAATCATCAAGGTCATTTTGATATCCACTATACATATAAATGAATTTAATATATGTAAAATAAATGAAATTACCTCCAACGTGGAAGGATTTCAAGAACTGCCTTAAGCACAAGCGGGAGGAGATGAACATGGAGGAGCTTATTGTTCGACTTCGAATAGAAGAAGACAATAGAGGCTTTGAGCACCAGGACATATAATCCTATTGTTGCTAAGGTAAATGTTATGGAGCATAGGCAAAGGTAAAAGGCAAAAAGATATTAAATTGAGCCTTGGAGCAAAAGGAGGAGTCATGAAGACAAAGTATAAGTTTCAAGGGAAATGCTTCAGTTATGGCAAAATGGATCACAATTCTATTGATTGTAGACTCCCAAAGAATAAGAAGAATCAAGATATAAACAATTATAGGCCAATCCACAATGGAATCCGAATTCATTACTTTAGACAAATGTAGGGAAGAGGTTGAGTAGTTGCAAGAATTCTTGGAGGATATTCAAAAATGGGAAAAACTGGTGTGATCAATTTGTATATATTATGATAGTCAATCAGCAATTCGAATGGAACAAAGTACCATGTATAATGGCAAGTCTAGACATATACGTAGTAGACACAATACATTAAGCAACTTCTCTCAACAAGGATAATCTCAATTGATTGTATAAAATTAAAGGATAATATTGCAAATTCCCTAACAAAAGGATTGAAAGGATACTTGGGTGACAAAATAACAAGAGGAATGGGATTAAAGCCCATGAAAGAATAAGATCTCATAAATCAAAACCCAACCTAATTGACTGGAGATCCCAAGATCTTGGTTCAAAGGGAGAACCTTCTTATAAGAACTTAGTATGATCACTAAGGGGGAATAACCTAAGCCCATTCCTATAATAAAACACTGATATTGAAGGGTTAAGGTTACCATTTTTAGCTTTAATGATTCTTAAGTAGGCCTTGGCAACTTAAGTAATCACCTATATGAGAGTGAAGTGGGCTCTTCAAAGGAATTGTTTGAACTCTTGCAAAACTAGGTTGATGTTCATGGCCAAAACGAATGTAAATATGAGAACTAAAGAAGCTTGAATAATACTTGTGTGATGTATGTGTCACTTTTACATAAAAAGCATGACAGTTCAAGGCCATCATGTCTACTGGACATCTAGCAAAATACATGTATTTCACAAGGAAGGTTCAAAGGAAAACACCTACCAATTCTACATAGGTATTAATCGTTGAACACTATCGTTGAGTCATATTCAAAACACTTTTTCATTCATGTGGGGGATTGTTGGAAGAATATTACAAAATTATGTGATTGAGAAAATTTGTTTCTCAATTTAATTCGTAGAACATTTATGTTCATGATATGGCAACAACTTGATGTGTTTGATCATGAAGTTCATTTTGATGTCCATTGTACATATAAATGAATTTAAAATATGTAATATAATGAATATATTAGATACATCTAAATATTCATGGAATTTAATAAATTCATTGTATCGTTGATGGATGAATCATGAACCATTAAGTTAAGTTCATTTAGAGGAAACAATGAATATATTAGATTCATCTAAATATTCATAGTATTTAGTAAACTCATTTATAAGGTACATTGGATTGTTGGCAAGACGAATGAGTGTTATTCTTCAACCACCTTATTCCTTAGGGCCTATAAATAGGAGTTCTCAACTATAGCTCTAGAATCATCCTTTTGCAAAAAAAATTCACGTCATAGCATTTTTTACTCTATAGCATTTCTTGTGAAATTTTTCATTGAAGTTTTTTGTTCTCTTCTCTCAATTTTTTTATAGTGTACAGAGCTTCATTGTATTTCGTTGGATGAAATAGTTTTGTGCTAACTATTTCATCATATCCTTGTATTCTGGGAAATAGATGCCTTTTGAACATCGAGCACATCTACCAGACACTACAAGAAAACAGCAGATTTGCGACGGAAATCAGCGACGGCTATAGCACTAGCTAAACAGCGAGGCCACACCGACGGCATACCGATGGAACTATTTTCATTGACCGCCCATCGAAAATTACTCGCAGATTTGCTACGCAAACACTGCCCACGCTGAGCCCCCGCTAATCTGCCAGGGCTTAGCGACGACACCTAATTTTTTTTTATTTTTATTTTTTTAACCGACAAATAAAAGGCCCTCGTTGAACCCTCGCTGACGTGTGAGGGCTTAGCGACGACAGGTTATTATTTTTTTTATTTTAATTTTTTAGGTGGGAAATAAACGGCCCTCTCTGAGCAATCGCAGAGCTGCGAGGGCTTAGCGACGGTGACTTATTTATTTTTTTTTTTTTAGGCAGGAAATAAACGGCCCTCGCTGAGCACTCGCAGATCAGTGAGGGCTTAGCGACGGCACCTTAATATTTTTTTATTTTTATTTTTATTCGGGAAATAAACGGCCCTCACCGAGCGCTCGCAGATCTGCGAGTGCTTAGCGACGGGGGGTCATTTTTTTCATTTTTAATTTTTTATTTGAGAAATTAAAGGTGGCGCCGTTTTCTTAAATAGTAGGCCGTCGCGAAGCCCTCGCAAATCTACGAGTGCTTAGCGACGGCTTTTGATTTTATGCACTATTTTAGGGTATTTTGAGGTTTAGGGTTTAGGGTTTATTGTATATTTAATCTATATAAATGCATTTTAAACACTTACACATTGTCATAATTATTATATATATATCTCGATAATAATCCAAAAATTTTCCTTATTTCATAAATATAAGTATAAAGTTTTATTAATGTAACATACAATGTATATGCTTATATGAATTATATAAAGAACATCTTATTATATAAATTAAATAATTAATCCGACCATTGGATATAACCATCTGTATAAATTATTCATATATGAAAAATTTTGACTTAATTGGATATTATTTGATATGTCGTGCATTTACG
The DNA here is from genome assembly GCA_035583425.1 of Marsdenia floribunda. Classification (NCBI taxonomy): domain Eukaryota; kingdom Viridiplantae; phylum Streptophyta; class Magnoliopsida; order Gentianales; family Apocynaceae; genus Marsdenia; species Marsdenia floribunda. The sequence continues at coordinate 11,452 of JAXGGT010024148.1, forward strand.
TTTGTAATTTTAATACCGAAATATACAAATTTTTTTATTTAAGAAAAATCAAAATTTTAATCTAACCGTTAGATTTGTTAAGCCTATAATAAAAACTAACCTACAAAATTTGAAGCAAATATGATATTACTTCATATGTTATAGATGTACTTTTTAAATTTTAATACCGAAATATACAAATTTTTTTATTTTATAAAAATTAAAATTTCAATCTAACCGTTAGATTTGTTAGACATATAAAAAAAATAAACCTAAAAAATTTGAAGCAACTCTGATGTTAATTCATATGTCATCCATTTATTTTTTTAATTTTAATATAGAAATATGAATTAATAATATAAATTTGTTTACTTAAGAAAAATTAAAATTTTAATATAACCATTACACGTGTAGACATATCTCAATTCAATATTATTTTATGTATTTATTGATATTATTATTTTTGTCTTTTTATAAAAAAAAAAAAAATCATTTTTTCCCTTCTTCTTTCTTTTGGGATTATTTTGAAAGAAAACTGAAGAATTTTTATTTTAAAAATTTGTATTTTATTTGTTAATAGTCCATATAGTAGAGAATTTTTTGATTCCTCTTTTTCTTGTATTTGTCATTATATATTTTTTATATTTAAAATGTATATTTTTTTGAATAATTTGATTTTTTTTATTTTATTTTTAAGATATCCTTTTATATAGATTTTTTTTTAGTTAATTATGAATTAATTAATAAATAAATAATTTGTAAAAATAAAACTAAAATTATCCAAATATTAGTTAAAATATTTAAAATAATAATAATATATATACATGTTCTACACTTGGGGTGGAACCTCTCTCTAAAATAATAAGATTTATTAAAAATTTATTAGAATCAATTTATTAAAAATATTCGAAATAATATATTAAATAAAAATAATAAATACTTTATGAACTTAGAAATTCAAATTATAAAGAATTCCAAAAGTTTTATATTTACCTTTTATGAAATGTAGGTATTATTATTATTATCCATGTTTTTCACTTAACGTTTTATATATACTCAATTATATTTTTTATAAAATTCTAAAAAATTAAAATATACTTTAAGTATTTTACTTTAAAATACATTTTAATTTTAATTTAAAAATATAAAATTTGTTTGATAAAATTACTAGACAAATTTATATTCAAAACACTATTTAAATTAATCTTGATTTAATTTGAATTTTTTTAGTAGAGTCTAATTCTTGATTTTGATTTTGAAGTGATCATTTTGTAGGGATTGAATTTGTAGTAATAATTTGTAAATATTCTTGGAAATGGATAATTATTTATTTATTTATTTATTTATAAAGACAGATAATTCCAAATAAAAACACTAATTTGCCAAAAAATGCTACAAGAATCAATTATATTTCCCTTTAAAAAACTTCAACAAACATTTAAACACTTCAACTACAAACAATCAGTATAAAAAAAAAAAAAAAAAAAAAAAGAAACTGAATCTACAAACAGATAGCAAGAAAATTCTCAGGTGAAAAAGGGGGAAAATTCGAAACCCTAACCTCCACCTTCTTCTTCTTCAGCTTTTCTTTGTTGCTTCTCAGAGCTCCCTCAAAAGCCGTAACCAAGAAGACATTTGTCGCCAGTTCTCCACCGGTCTCCACCACAGACAACCACCGTGAAACTGCTTTTATCCCACACGAAACTTCAGAGTATACGGGAACTGTTGGAAGTCTATCTCTAGCGGTAAGTATAGTCCTTCTTGTTCCTCTTTCTCTGTTTTATTTTTGTTGTTTATTAGGATTTTTTTGGACTATTACGGTTATGAGCTTGTTTTGATGGTTGGAGACACAGCGAGGTTTTTGGGGATAATAGAGTTTTTGTTTTTTTTCTGGTGGAATTTGGACAATGTGTGGACAATTTCAAATGACCTGACTAGCATGTTTGTTAATTGCAATTACTACCCATGATTTCAATAAATTAGCACCATTTGTTTGCCTTAATGGAATCCCAAAAAATAAAGAACTTTAGATACTATTTTTCAATATTCATGTATTATGAATAAATGAGCATTCTGTACATGGTAAATAGAATCAAGATTAACCTTTCTACATATTCATGCAATGTGTTTGCCTATCAATGCACTTAGTATCAGACTAATTTAGGATCCATGAATCTAAAATTCAAATGCATATAAAAGTTGGTAAACCCACATTGTTGTGGCACACACATCAATTGTCAAAAATTCAAAACCGTTAATCAACAAGAAATGGGATCTTTTTAAGCAATGCTTATACACTAGTAAAGCTTATGTGTTTAGTTATCTAAGTAGTTCATATTTTAGAATACTAACACACAAGTAATGCAGATGGAAGATTGAAATTGGATGTATCAACGTCGTGTTCCAGGTGTGAAGGGAATTACTTATGAATTTCAAGTGGGTGTCGAAGAGTTTATGAAGTTTGCGAAACCAACACTCAAAATCAATTAAAGTTAGATGTCCATGTGCAAAGTGTAAAAATAAGAAACTTCTAGATGCAAAACAAGTTGAGATTCATTTATATCATTCTGGTTTTATTTCCAACTATTATAAGTGGACAAGTCACGGTGAGTTTAATCAAGGGTCTGCCATACCTACATCGAATGACGATCATGTCGACCCTAACATCACAAATCCCTATCAAGAAATGGTGTTAGATGCAGCTGGCCTAACTTCAATTTTGATCCCGTGTCTTCCGAACCCATTGAAGAACCACCTAATGCAAACGCCAAGAAATTTTATGACATGTTAAAAGCTGCAAACACTCCTATATGGGATGGGTGCACATCTCATTCCCAATTGTCTATCGTATCTCGATTACTAAACCTGAAGTCTATCGTATATCAATGAGACAGTTCAGTTAATGAAGGAGGTTATGCCAAGCGGTACCAAAATACCTGACGACTTCTATCAAATGAAGAAGTTAGTATCTGGTCTTGGTTTACCTGTGGAAAAAATTGATGTTTGCATAAATGGATGCATGCTATTTTGAAAGGATGACATGAATAAAAGAGAATGCAAGATTTGTGGTCATGCGTGTTATATGTAGAGGAAACTTGGGAAGAGGAAACGGTATAAAGAGGTGTCATACAAGAAGATGTACTACTTCCCTTTAACTCCGCGATTACAAAGGCTATTTGCGTCAAATAACACAGTTGAGCACATGCGCTGGCATGCGGAAAGTAAATCTGAAGATGATATGATGAGTCATCCACGTGATGCTAAAGCTTGGAAACATTTTGATCAAAGTCATCCTGAATTTATTGAAGAGGTTCGAAATGTTAGGCTTGGATTGTGCACGGATGGCTTTGCACCATTTGGCATATCAGGAAAACAATATTCTTGTTGGCCAGTGATTTTAACTCCATATAACTTACCACCTTGGTTATGCATGGAAGATCCAGTCATGTTCTAGACAGTTATCATACTAGATCCAAAGAATCCAAAACAAAAAATTGATGTGTACTTGCAACCTATAGTAGAGGAGTTGAATAAGTTGTGGACTGTTGGTGCTCATACATATAACATCTCTAAGAAACAAAACTTCCAAATGTGTGCCGCTCTTTTATGGACAGTGAACAATTTTACAGCATATGGAATGTTAAATGGGTGGAGCACGGCCAAGAGACTAGCATGTCTATATTGCATAGAGCGCACACAATCATTTCATTTGCAAACTGGAGGGAAACATTAATGGTTTGATTGTCACCAACGTTTTCTACCGCATGACCATGCTTATAGACGAGACACGATGTCTTTTAGGAAAGATAAGGGACCCGAAAGAACTCCTTCTTTTAGACATGACAGTGGGGATTTGATGTGGAATCGGGTTTGTCAGCTCCCAAAAATTATGGAAACAAGCAACGAACTTGGAA